>VDFB02333385.1:0-46893 GCA_007258455.2 Sequoia sempervirens | reverse complement strand
TCATAAACCCATACATTTATACATATATACACTCTTACATATATATATTAATCAACTATTATCTAAATATGACCGTATGGTAAAGGAACTCGTTCAAAGACAATAAACAACAATCCTACCCAAACATTCCCAAACCAAGAACAATCAAGAACCCAATGATTAATACCAAAACCACAAACAATCAAAGACGACCAAACATACTCTCCTATTCATCCACAAACAAGACTAAGGTAACTTACCATTTCCAGGATGTTGACTTGACTCGACTACACTAGAAGTGAATGTGTGAAAGCTCATTTAGACTCATTTAGGGGTTACCCTACCAATTCTCTCCTCCTGAGTGATACTTCCCCTCTCTTCTAGAGGCTCGACCTGTTCTTGAATATAGCTTAGTGCAACACCAAGGTAGTTAGACGTTCATAATAAATCCATTTGCATCATCAAAACATCTGCAACCATAAAGCATTAGAATATTCACATTGTAATACATATCTTTTCATCGTATTTCATCAACATAAACATATTCATTCATTTCAAAGCAATAACATCTTAATTCATATCTATATATTTCATTCACCTAGTAAACATACTAAAGTCACAGTTTGCATTTATCAACACTTTCACTCATGAAGGTAAAAGTAACTCGGTAACAATGAAATGGGGTGTAACATACTTCCCCCTTGTGAATTATCATCCCCAATGATTTAAAGAACTATTCATAAAGTCGAATAAAGTTTTACCTTCCATTTTCTCATTATGTAAGAAATAAGCACATTCTATTAATAACATACATCACCGTGAGACCCCATTTCTATGAGGCATTTTTTCACGATGCCCCTACCTTGTCAACCCTACCGCATTGGCAAGCTAGTGAAACACCCTTCCCTCAAAACATGACCTTTTGTAATCTCGTCCATGCTAGACCTTGCACTAAGGTTCTAAACTAACATATAGGGAGAACTTGTGTGCTTCACGCATGCTTTCCCTTTAAGAGCTATACTTCATAATCATATTAACTCCCTTGTACTTCATAAGCACATCAGTGACCATATCCTATATGACACCTATACCCTAGTGACTGGAAAACACGTTCTCATTGGCTAATGAATATATCCTTGGTGTAACCCAATAGATAAGGAATGTCGGTGTATTGTACACTACACATGGGTCCCATCCTTTCTTTTGGTGTTTACACCTTCAGACAACTCAAAAGTCGAGATTGTCCATCACTAACACAACCATCTACCTTAAGCATAATTATAATGCTTCATAGTTTTAATCTTGTTTCAACAAGTTTTCCTTGATCCTCTTGATCTACTATTCCATTTGACAACCTTTTTGGTCTAAGGTTAATCCTATTTCTTAGCTTTTCTCAGCTTTATAAAGATTCAATCCTTCTAATATCAATGATAGAAGTTTATTGTAATATAAGTATTCTACAAATCCTCCAAGATTTGGTTTATCCCTTTTGCCAAACAGGATAACTTATAATAATAAATTGAACATTCATTATATTGAATTTTCATAAGATGATCATGGTTTACACAAAACCTTATCATTACTTGTTGTCCTCATCCAAGTTAATCTTCTCGGGGACATTAAGCAAATGCTTCACACAATTTGCTATTTTGGACTTAATATCCTATAGATTAAGCTTCCCAATCTATATTGGTTACCTTGGTGAGTCTATCCACCATAACATTATGTCAATTACATCGACATAGAAAGATCAAACTGTTCTAATGATATATTGCTTCCTTACTGGTATTTCATAAGAATATACAAGTCTTGCCGATGACGATATCCTATTTTCATCCTTGGCATACTGGACAACATCTAGCTACATTCCTTGCAGCATCTTACTCTATCCCTTTCTAGATTTTAGTGGTTTCCTATTTGTCAAATAATTTTGTCATCACTATGTGACCTAAGTATGACATCAATTCACCTCATCTCATTCCTTAATCTTTCAAAATTTGGGTACATAGGTTCTTTCTTCTATGCATGGTAGTCCATCCCATCTTAGTAAAAACTTCTTCCATGTGGACTTATACCACATTTAATTCTTGAAATATAATATTTATATATTGATAGCAAACCTAAATCCTTCCCCTTAGGTCATCCATACCCTGAATTTTATTCGTCCTTTGATTATTTCATTCGTCCTTTGATTATTTCCAAAGTTGTAATCCAATTTTCAGCTCAATCTATTTCTTCCAATATGCATTTATACTAGTTCGAGTAGCAATTATCATTAATTCATTCTGACTTGACATTGTCTTCCTAAACATGTCAGCAATTATTACATACCTAGCTTCAAGCATGATCATTTTCTCTATAACTCATATCATGAGTATATGATTCTTCCTTTTTCTATTGCATAGGCAATATTCTTGCCTTCCATGATCAAGTATACTGCCTATCTCCAAAGTATCGATGATTTCATCAATTTTCTCTTTCGAAACAATTTCATATAGAATTTTGTGTTGCAAATATTTCTATTGGTCATAAACCTTGACCTTTCTAATACTTTTCTCCAACAATAATTCCAATAGTTTATCCTTTTAACTTTACCAACCTTGTTGCGGTCATATATATGACTTCGGTTGTAGGTCTTTGAATCATGACTTATAGAGAAGTCAAAAGTTCTTCGATGTTGAAAATACATTAATAAACTTCATTGTATGGGGTACTTTATCTGAGTCTGTCTACTCTCCTTCTTCCCCCTAGTGTTTCCACAACATTAGATCATTTCAAGGTTGAACTCTTAACAAACATTCGCTTTCTCAAAATTGAATTGATTTATCATTCCTTCTTGTTGGATTATTACTTTCCTTTCTTACCCTCCATGGTATGCCTTGAATACAATTTTTCATTCCCAAAATTGTTTTCATCATTACCCTTCTAATCTCTTAGAATCAATAGTTGGATCCACCATAACGAAATCTAATGATTAATCAACAACTTTACAAGCTAAGAGGTACTCTAGTGTTTCATTCCAATTCTCTTTTCCATGTATACTAATAGCCTTTTTAACCATAGTAGAAGAATATCCCACATCTGTATAGCCCCTTTCATTGATGTGCTAACGAGCTTGCCTAAGGATTTTTTTATCAATTGTGTCCTCACCTTTGTGAGTTGTTTCCAAATTATTCTTTCTATTTGACACACAGTCTCCCTCCATATCAATTTCCTTTTGAAATCCCTAAACATATGTTTATTTTTCTTGACTAGTTGGTGAGTTTAATCTGAACTTTCAAACAAACTATGTTCTAGTCAAACTTTTTTTGGATTAGTCTGATTTACTTTTTAGTTCCCAACTTGCAATCATCCTTCCAAGTGCTTTTGTCCCAATTCTTGGTAACTTTATTCTCTCATAACCTTAAGCATTTCTAAAGTTGCTTTCCTTCTTTTTATCATCTTAATCAAAACTCCAATTTGACCTTGCCTATTCCGATTGGTGGATTCATGTCAGCTTCCATCTCCTTTTAAGTTGTTTCCCTTTACCAACCAATTTGGTCTCTAACCTTTATTATAAGGTATCAACTTTCACTTTTGACATTGATTATCCTTGCAAGATTTTAACCTTGTACTGAATCAGATTTTCCATGGGTTATCCAATCTCTTGGATACCTTTCTAGTTGTTTTGATTCACAAAACATTGTATTTCTACTTCAACTAGGTTTCCAATTTATGCTTATCAATTAGTTATATTCCAATAAAGCATACACATATCCTTAATCCAAAATCCTAGACTCTTTGCAACTAGAGGTTGCTATCAATAATGGGGATTACTTCAATCCTATCTATCCCTTAGAGTCATTTAGCTATTTCATAGGGTGAAGGTACCCTTTGGCAATCCCCCAAAAATTTTCTACTGAATTTGGTTGCATAATATTCCACAATCCAAGATATATCCTAATAAGTTGTTGATTTAGGAGTTTTCATCTCCGGGGACAATTCTTCCTAGTCCCAAACTCTTAAACAAGTTTTTAGTAATCTTTACTTCCTTTTTGTTTCCCCTTTGTTCCTTTCCTCTTGCCATCTTGGTGTAAGAACTTCTCAACCTTTAACTTCCAATAAGGTTTCCGTTTTACATACGTAATGAGCTCGGGTTCTAGAGTTAAACTTGGTAGCTCTGATACCACATGTAACATGTCCAATGTTCTACTAAAAAAAATTCCTAAGTTTTATCCCACAAGTGAATAAACCATGATGCCAAACATATAAATAATTTTTTCTTTTCAAAAATGTAAATTACATGCACATATGAAATAAACTCTATTTCAAACTTCCATTGCATTCCATCATAATTTCACAAATCTTTCCATAACATTGATTTCATATAGAATAAACTCAAGTACAACATTCATGTTAATATCTTTTCATACAAATGGGTACAAAGTACATACATAGCTCTTCTGAGCTTCCAACACTAGAAATACATATGGTCCAGGTTGTCCACCTTCAAATCTTTGGCTACCAACTAATGAGGAGAAGCATCACTCAAGCGCTTTCTGCCAACCATGGACTTACTAGGGTCCCCCACACATCTACCTATCAGGTAAGATGGCCCTACCCTTTGATGAAGAGATTGGTTGGATAACCCCATAATACTAGCCTTCCCTGAGCTTGGTGTTGTGTCCTATAATCTAGAACTTAATCATACGGTAGCTTCTACGTACGAGTATGACAATCTCGTACTAGAATGTCTAACTAGGTCACAATGAATTGACAGTGTAAACAGTGGCAACTTACACTACTTTGGCCAAAGTATTCATCACCCAAGATTTAGAGTGGATTTCATCTTATTCACACACCTCCATAGCTCGATTTGTTAAGGCTATACATATTCTATGCACAGGCAATTCCCTCCATTAGGTTATCTTTAACCCCAGGAACAACCTATTTCATCTATGTTTATCTAACACATCTCTTTAGTAAATAACTCAAAGTAACTCTTACTTACCAATTAAACATACGGGTAAGCATAACGTCACATCATTAAATGACTCTAGTACCAAAGATACAATCCCAACTATAAAGTCTCCAATCAAGGGTTTATCTCAACATTAAATGACTCCCTTCAAAAGTATAAACTTAACAATAAATGACCTCAATTAAAAAGTATAACTTTCAACAATAAATGACTTCAGTCAAAATATAATCTTATCAATAAAGGACTCACTCAAAAGTATGGTCTCAACAATAAAATGACTCCAGATGAAAGTTTATTTAGCAATCAATTCATCAAGTAGCTCATATAGGTTAAACCCAACTTATTTTCTTCAATCAATAATCTCATAGACAACCCTACAAAATAGGTTATTCCCAACCTAGGGTTTCCAACAAAAGTAATGTAATGATCGAGAGATCACAAACAAACCAAATAACTTCTACATTCAGTAAGAGTCAAATATTCACATGTTCACAATGTTCTCTATATTTGTATAATATTTGGTGCTTCTACACTCAAATTCCTCTTCTCAATACGGTTTACATATAAATTATCGACAAGGTTATCAACCTATCAATGATGATATGCCTATTATGCCTTTATTCACGTGGTGTTGCTATCCACATTAACCACAATGATTCACCTAACTTCATAGGATATCAATTCAAGATATCACCTAAATGTAATGATATTATAGTCTACTTGACTAAGTATAAGTTCTAATAACTGTCCAATATTTAGAACATATGCATAAACATATAAGTATAAATGAAATCCAACCAAAATATTTCACAAATACAAGAATCCATCAAGAAATAAACAAGCTAAACCAAGCAATCTTTCCAACTTAAAATATAAAATAAAGTAGAGAACTAGCATGCTTGAAATCAGATAGCTCCAACTTATATAATGGGTTTCCTAGCGTAGCCTCCACCAAATAGTTTGTAAATCCTTCCCTTGACCAAATCTCACAAAGAAATCTCTCTAAACTCTCACTAATCTTACACTAAAAACTTCTCAACCTCACAACTCAATATTGTAGTAGAGTAACACTCAGAAAATCAGGGAATTAGAATGCAAGAATGCGTCCCATTTGAAGTGAAAGGCACCTCTATTTATACAAAAAGATTAACAACTAAAGGTTGGAAACATGATTCCCAAATTGACACTTCTCAACTCATAAAAGTTTGACTCAGCAAAAATAGTAAAAGGTGGCAGCTAAATTCATTGCACAACAAACACAAATGCAACAAAAAAGAATGAGTGGATGCTAAGATAGACAACAAGAATAATGATCAGAAATGCAAGGCAATTGCCTCCTATAGGTTGAATTACTTGGCATAGCTAAGTACTTGACTTCTTTTTGCATTTTACAGATTGCTTCATGATAGGTCTAGATAATGGCTATTTTCTATTGTTTTTATACATGTTCCAAGATACTTTTAGATACCCTTTCCAGGCAATGTTCCTACATTATACTATCTTTTCATATTCATTATGTAGACTTAAACCTTAAATATGATGATGGAATTATGGTTATAATATATTAGCATTATATGGTTTATATGAATATATGTGTGGAATGTTGATGGAATGCTATGAGTTAATTGTGATAGTTATCCTTGTGACATGTTTTGTGGAATTAACTTGTTTTGCAGCTAAAGAGGAACCATGGTGCAGCAATTGCAAGATGAACCCATAGCAAAAGGAATGATTGGACACTGAAACAAGGGAAGCTTGAGGTTAAGCTGAACGTGGTAATCGTTGATCAAAGGCACTTAATGAAGGTTGGACGTGCGTTATTATAACTAGTTTAATAAATGTTGAAAAAGAGGTCTCCTTCACTCATGGAATTTTGACAAGTGGTTGTATATTTTCATACAATTATGTTTTGAGAGAGTTCTAGTTTTGATAGGATTCTCTTTCCTTTTCAGTTATAGGTTGAATAATTCAAGTCTTAATTCTACGCACTATTATCTGGGAGTGGAGTTAATGATTCTAGTTAAGTTGTTGCTTTCAATAAAGATTCCCTCGAGCTTGTATAAAGTTGTCGGTTGAATCCATAGGATAGTTAGTTGGTTTTTCTCAGTTTTACTTTATTAATTACTTTAAGTTTCAAGACATGAAATATTCATAATGATTGATTCCAATCTATGGAAAGATCTTTAGTAATCTTTTATGAAGTGCAATGAATGGAGTTAATCTTATGGGATGTGTAGAATCTATTAGTTAGATTTGGGTTCAATTAAAGTGGCAATAGTTACTTGGGCAGGCCACTCAAGGTATTGTTCTTCACTTCATTTTTAGTTATTTATTTATGTTTGAATAGTTGTTAGTAGTTTATTATTGTTTCATGAATCATATGCAAGCTAATTAGAATGTTATCTCTTGCTTATTGTTAATGAATTCTTGTGAATATGCATGTAATGGCTATTAGTAGCACTCTGGAGGATAGTTTAGTTGAGTAATTAGTTTTTATTAAGTTTTCAGTTGATACAACATTATTTCATTAGTACAGCTCAGTTACAATCTTAGTTATAGGTACCCATAGCAACTAGTTCCAGTTTATACTTTTATTGTTTTACAGTTTTATGGATTTTCAACAGTAGGATAACTTAAGTAAGGTAGTTTAGGTAACTTTGAGTTTATGAAGGAATACATAATGCTTCACCATCATAAGCTTACGAGTTTTGGGTTGACCTCTAAATTGAGTAGATTTTGTAAGGAAAGCTAAGGTGTGGAACAAACTCTCCTAACGTCAAAACCTCAGGGAAGAATGCAGAGGTGACTTTAAATTTTACAATTATAGTTCAATTAATATAGACACGAAAGAAATAACAAAAATAGAGAAATGAACATACACAGATGAACACCAGATTTACGTGGAAAAACCCTTTCCAGAGAAAAACCCACCACACCAAGAAAAACCCCTTTGTATTATAGTAAGAAAATTACATACAAAGTACAGGCTTCACTCTCTGATGTCAAATTACAATAGCATAATTTCCTGATCAATCTTGTACCGAACATCCCATTTACAATGCTCTCTAAATTTAATTCATACACACTGATCACACATCGAACTATTCACCGAACCGATCATCATCTTCAATTATCAAGTATATCCATGTTGTTCATGGTCTGTTGATCTTCCTCACAGGAATGGCCGCAACAGTCCAACTGCTAGCGGTTTACATTCTGCTTCTCTGATTGGTCAAAGACAAACCACGTAGGATAGTCATTCAGTCAAGGCGTTCAAATTGTGTCGCATGTCGGTGAGACACTAGGCTGTGTCTCCCTGATGCCACAATGCCCAACTGTCGTTATCGCTCAAAATCACCACCATCGCTAAGACATCATATCGATATCCACTACAGAAGCATCGGCCAGACCATCGCTATCGGCGAGAGGTCATACCAAACACAAAGTCATCCTGTGTAGATCTATCGGCGAGACAATCACTATCGGCAAGACATCATACCGCGCACAAGACAATCGGAGAGACCACCGCTATCGCCAAGAGGTTATATCGAATGCACCAGCCTGTCGGCGAGACCACGTCCATTGGCAAGAGTTCTTACCGAATGCAAACCCGCCAGCTAAGAGTCTCCCCGATGACATACTTGTGAATAACCGTCGGCGAGACATACATTGTCAAGATGAGTTATTTTGAATGTTCAAGCCTCTCCTCGATGACTTCTATCACCACAAGTCTCCCTGATAACCATTAGACACCAACCTGTCGGCAAGAGATATGCTTGAGTGGAACGAGTTGGAATCTTCATAGCGATCGACATGTCTTGTCGATGACTACCGTCGGCAAGACAGAAGTGAAGTCTCGATGATCTGAGAACTTCAAATGATAAGAGTACTGCTACTAGTCGGTAAGACTTCCATAGGGTCTCACCAACTTTTCTCTTTCAGGATTATACATGCCAGTAAGATTGAGGCACATTTTCCAACAATCTCCCACTTGACAAAGATCTTACTGGAACCTCCATAGCACAACAAAACTACTAAAATTCATGGGCACTGAGGCCCATCGAACTGGCACACCACCTGAACTTGTTTGTGCTCACTGGCTTCATCAATGCATCTGCAACATTTTCCAGAGTATCCATTTTTTCTAAAGAGACATTTTCATCCTCCACCATATCTCGTTCAAAATGATACATCCTGGCATCGAAAGTAGGATTTTTTGCCAAATAAATAGCACTCTGACTTTCACATTATATTGTAATTATCCTTGCATCAAACCCAATGTTAGAACACAAATATTTTAACCAGATTGTTTCTTTACAGGCCTGTGTTGCTGCCATGTATTCTGCCTCTATAGTGGACAAAGCGACTACAACCTGTCGCTTACTCATCCAACTAACTACACCACCATTCATCGTGAAAATATATCCACTGGTGGATTTTTTGATGTCAACGTCCCCTACCCAGTCAGAATCCACATAGCCTCGAATGTTGAGAGTCCTCTATGATTCAACCAAATTGCCATGGTAACACAAAGCATATTTTAAAGTGCCCTTCAGATATCTAAACACCCTTTTCACAGCATCTCAATGTGTCCTTCCAGGATTTTCCATATAACGACTAAGTACTCCCACTGCTTGGGCAATGTCTGGCCTTATACAGACCATTGCATACATTAAACTACCAACTGCACTAGCATAAGGCACTCTGGTCTTGTCCTCTATCTCAGTAGGAGATTTTGGACAGTCTTCAACAGATAGTTTTGTTCCGCATTGGAACAACTAACTTCTTACCAATCCATTCATACAAAATCTCTCGAATAGTAGTAATCTTACTCTAACTAAGCCAAAGTTTTCTACTCTTCATGTCGCAGTTGTTTTCCATTCTGGAATATACACGGCTTTTTCCACAAAGTGCTTTCGGTGGGACATATAAATCTCTTCTTCAAGATCACCATGTAGAAGAAATGTTGTCTTCACATCCATCTATTCAACCTCTAAGTCATCTGGCTATGCAAACAAGAATAAATCCCTGATTAAGATGCGCTCCGACCTTTCACAGGAGAAAAATTTTCTCCATAATCTATTCCTTCTACGCAGAGCAACCCTTGCCGGCCAACCTTTGCCTTATACTTTCCACTACCATCTAGACCTATTTTCTTTTTTAAATACCCGAACTGCTGACCAATGGTTTTACGCCTTCAAGCAGGGCGCAAACTCCAAGTATCATTCTTTTCTAATGATGTCATTTCTTCATTCATGGCTTCCAACCAGAGTCACGAAGATGGACATTCTAAATGCCTCTTTCGGTCCTAGGCTCATGATTGCTAGAAGTTAAAGCATAGTACCGAGGTAGAATCTAACAAAACCATACACATCGGGTTGCTCTTTCCGCGTGTTGACCTCCTCATGGCTGATCTTTGGGTTGTTGTTCTTCTTGAACTATTTGAGCTCTCCTCAGTTTCAAGTACATTTTGAATTTTGAATTCCTCTTTATCTAGTGTCAGAGGAATTTCAACTACATCCTTTTTATCTTCCGATTTTGTCTCTGACTACAGATCCAAAGTAGAAGGCTTCAACTCACAAAAGATAACACTTCTCTTGTATAAAACCTTCTCCATACTCCGAGTTCTAGAAGCTTGTATCCTTTTTATTCCAGCACTATAACCAATAAAAACACATTTAACAGTCCTATTTTCCAATTTAGATCTTTTCTCATTCGACACATATGCATATGCCTCAGCCAAAAACACGAATATGTCCTAGAGAGGGCTTCTTTCCAGACCATGCTTCCAAAGTTGTTTTCTCAACAAGAGAGGAATTAGGAGAACCCAAAAACACGAATATGTCCTAGAGAGGGCTTCTTTCCATACCATGCTTCCAAAGTTGTTTTCTCAACAAGAGAGGAATTAGGAGAACGGTTTATCAAGTAACATGTTATTGCAATTGCCTCAGCCCAAAACTTCTCCTCCAAGCCAACAACTAGCATGCCCGTTGCTCTTTCCATCAACTGTCTTGTTGAACCTTTCACGACTCCATTTTGTTTGTGAAGTGTAGGGTCAGCAGTTTTATGTCTTTTAATCCATGATCTTTACAATACCTCTCCGGGCAATCGAGGAACAAAACTCACGCCATTGTCATTCCTTAAATATTCTATTTTCTTCCAATCGATTTTCCACCGAGGTTTTAAAATTCCCTAAAACAAGCTGAACATACGCTGCTTTTCAAAATAAAACAAATCCCTTCTTGAATAATCATCAATGAGCGATACATATTATCGCGGTTAGACAAAGAAGGAACATTTACTAGACAAAACAGCCGAGAATGTATGTAATCAAGTAAATCCCGAGGAAGATTTGTGAGTGGAGTAAAATGGCTCTGCAGTGTTTGTTTTACCATATATACAATGTTCCCAAAACTCGAATTCGAGGTTACAATCATCAAGCCCCTCAACCAGGTTTTTATTTTTCAAGGTTTTTAAACATTTTTCACCAATGTGGCCTAGCCTATGATGCCAGAGCATAGTCTTTTCTGCTGGAAGTTTAACTTCCATAGAGTTTGCACAATCATGAACTTTTTCCTCTTTTTTCTCCATGAGTAGCTTTATGTGATTTTCTGAGACACTATTGCATTTACGTATGTGCATCCGGCTGCACCTACAAGAATTACCAATCTGAGCACCCTAGCTAGCACCATTGAACCTCTAGTCATCTTCGCGGCCATTTCAGGCGTGACTTAGCGGCTCCAATATCATTTAGCTTACTAACAAAAAGTAGATTTCGAGCCAGGCCTGGTCTATGCATTACATCATAAATTCCCTTCACTCTTCCATCAGGGAATTGAATTTTGACTCTTCCACAGCTAACTATTTCCAAAGATGAATCGCTTGCCAAGTACACCCTTCCACCATCGTATTGTTCATACTTAGTGAACCAGTCTCTATGAGATGTCATGTGGAAAGATGCTCCAGAATCAATCAGCCAGACATCATCTGATGCAGTAGCCAAGGCTGCAATGAAGGCGATGCGCATCACTCTAAGAAGAATCATTGTCGAAAGAATACTTCTTCTGCTTCTTTTTCTCCTCTTTACAATCCTTTTCGAACGCTGACTAGGTTGCCCTGAAGATTCCAACGCACTTCACCTTTTGACTTCTTGCTAGGAGACTCACGATCTCCTTTTGATTCGATTTGGACTTCTTGTCCCCTTCTTCTTGCCTTTTCTTTTTAATGCGCCTCCTAGCGGCCAAGGCCTCTTTTCCATGTCGAGGAAGATTTTCTTCTCATCTCTTCTGATAACAAAGAAGCAACATCTTCCATCTTAAAATTGGATGTCGTACTCCCAATAGCCATCACCAAGTGATCCCAAGAATCTGGCAAAGAACATAATAACAGCATACATCGATCTTCTTCATCAATCTTCACACCCACAGATGCCAATTGAGCAATCAACATGTTGAAAGCATTCAAATGATCAGCAACAGACGCTCCTTCCTGCATTTTCAAAGAGTACAGCTTCTTCCTCAAGAACAACTTATTCACCAAGGACTTGCCCTGATAAATAGCTCCCAGTCTTTTCCACAAAGAAGATGCAGTCTTTTCTTCATGAACATTCAGAAGAATAGAGTCTACTAAACAGATCCTTATCAGCCCTTTTGATTTTTGATCTGTAAGGTCCCAATCCTCTTGCTTCATGCCTGTAGGCTTCGTTCCAGACACAGCAAGCCAAAGATCACGATCAACCAACAAATCTTCCATTTTAAGTTTCCATAACTCAAAATTGCTGCCATTGAATTTCTCAATTTCAATCTTTCCTGATGTGCTTGCCATCTTAATCTGTAATTTGAATTACCAATCTTCTACAAGACTCCCACTGAAAACTCAAAAAACCCAACGTACCCACAAGGATAACACAACTGGCCAAGTTTTGATACCACTTGTAAGGAAAGCTAAGGTGCAGAACAAACTCTCCTAATGTCAAAACCTCAGGGAAGAATGCAGAGGTGACTTTAAATTTTACAATTACAGTTCAATTAATATACACAGGAAAGAAATAACAGAAAAAGAGAAATGAACATACATAGATGAATACCAGATTTACGTGGGAAAACCCTTTCGGGAGAAAAACCCACCACACCAAGAAAAACCCCTTTGTATTACAGTAAGAAAATTACATACAAAGTACAGGCTTCACTCTCTGATGTCAAATTACAGTAGCATAATTTCCTGATCAATCTTGTACCGAACATCACAGTTACAATGCTCTCTGAATTTAATTCATACACACTGATCACACATTGAACTATTCACCGAACCGATCATCATCTTCAATTACCGAGTATATCCATGTCGTTCATGGTCTGTTGATCTTCCTCACAAGAACGGTCGCAATAGTCCAACTGCTAGCGGTTTACATTTCGCTTCTCTGATTGGTCGAAGACAAACCACGTAGGATAGTCATTCAGTCAAGGCGTTCAAACTGTGTCGCATGTCGATGAGACACTAGGTCATGTCTCTCAGATGCCACAACGCCCGACTATCATTATCGCTTAGAGTCACCACCATTGCTAAGACATCATATCGATATCCACTACATAAGCATTGTCCAGACCATCGCTATCAGTGAGAGGTCATACCGAAAATAAATTCATCCTGTGTAGATCTATCGGCGAGACATCATACCGAGCACAGAACAGTCAGAGAGACCACTGCTATCGCCAATAGGTTATATCGAATGCAGCAGCCTGTCGGCGAGACCACGTCCATCAGCAAGAGTTCTTACTAAATGCAAACCTGTCAGCCAAGAGTCTCCCCGATGACATACTTGTGAACCGTCGGCGAGACATACATTGTTGGGATGAGTTATTCTGAATGTTCAAGCCTCTCCCCGATGACTTCTATCGCCACAAGTCTCCCCAATAACCATTAGACAGACACCAACCTGTCGGCAAGAGATCTACTCAGGCGGAACGAGTTGGAATCTTCATAGCGATCAACATGTCTTGTTGATGACTACCGTCGGCAAGACAGAAGCGAAGTCTCGGTGACCTAAGAACTTCAAATGATAAGAGTATTGTTGCTAGTCGATAAGACTTCTAGAGGGTCTCACCGACTTTGCTCTTTCAAGAGTTTACATGCCAGTAAGATTGAGGCACATTTTCCAACAGATTTTACCAAGTTTATAATACACTGGCTTAGACTCTATACTTCACATTCTAGAAATTCATATGAAGAAATAGACTTCTATTTGATTCATGACTTTATCAGTTGGTGCCATATTCTAGTATTTGTGTCACTTTAAATGGATCGATGTTCATTGTAAGATTTGGTTGACACATTTCTTGTGCATTGCATATCCTCATTTCCTTCATATTTGACTAAGTCCACTTTTGCAACATAAACACCTAGCTTCCTATTTACCACGAGCCATACCCTATGCAATGCCCAAGTTGTATTACATAGTATTTAAATCCTTTAAAGCAATGTTACTTGTATATACATTGCCTCATAATGTTGCACATATATGGTCTCATCTATATATATTGCACTATCTATGTTATACTTTGCTCAGTATTAAAATATCTTATGCATTCAATATTGTTTATGCGCAGTCTCCTATTTGTTGTGCTTTCCCTTATTTATGCGCTTTATAATGTACGTATATCATGTGCTCAATACTTGTCATGTGCTTTTGATATATAATTAGCGCTACTTAAAACATTATTATATATAATATAGATATAGATATAGATATATATCACCTTATAAAATGCATCATTTGATATTCAAATGCATATACACATACTCTCATATTTCATGCAAAGATGCATGCATATGTACATATACATGTATATATATATATATACATTAATTTGTGCATATGTAATGACGTTAATGGAAAACATCTATACAAGTAAATATATATATATATATATATATATATATATTAATTTACTTGTATAGAATTTTTCCATTAACGTCATTACATGTGTGCAAATTAATGTATATTTATATACATACACTATATATATATATATCATGCCTTGACTTTAAACACATATTTACATATTCGTTGATGAGCATACATATACATAATATATATTTGTATATGTATACCATATTTACCATACCATATGCTCATGTATACGATACATTTACTCATGTGAGTTATCATAAATCTATACATTTATACATATATACACTCTTTTATATATATATATATATATATATTCATCAACTATTATCTAAATATGACCATACGGTAAACAACAATCCTACCCAAACCAAGAACAATCAAGAACCCAACAATTAATACCAAAACCACAAACAATCAAAGACGACCAAACATACTCTCCTATTCATCCACAAACAAGACTAAGGTAACTTACCATTTCTAGGATATTGACTTGACTTGACTATACTAGAAGTGAGTGTGTGAAAGCTCAATTAAACTCATTTAGGGTTACCCGACCGATTCTCTTCTCTTGAGTGATACTTCCCCTCTCTTCTAGAAGCTCGACCTATTCTTGCATATAGCTTAGTGCAACACCAAGGTAGTTAGACATTCATAATAAATCCATTTGCATTATTAAAACATTTGCATCGACAAAGAATTAGAATATTCACATTGCAATACATATCTTTTCATCACAATTCATCAACATAAACATATTCATTCATTTCAAAGCAATAACATCTTAATTCATATCTATATATTTCAGTCATCTAGTAAACATATTAAAGTCACAATTTGCATTTTATCAACACTTTCAATCATGAAGGTAAAAGTAACTCGATAACGATGAAATGGGATGTAATAAAATGTTGAGATTTGTAGGTTTTCAAGGTAGCAAATTGTTTGATAAAGTGATGAAATTATTGAGGCTAAAGGATAGGTTTCCAAATAAGTGTTTTGACCATTACTAGGGTGACTGGTTCCTACATTCAAAAATTATAGTTTTTTAGGGTTTATGGTGCAAGTGTAGAGCCTCACATATTGCCAAAATATATCCCAAACATAATTGCATTTATGGAGATTATGTGGCAATAAAAATAATTTGATAGGCTTCATCTAAGAGCACATAAGAAGGGATTATTTTTCCTTCCCTCAATTATATTCTCTAATTTCATAATTACTTCAAAGGATGGATTAGTGTTATTGGCACTAAAATTTCAAGCTTACATGATGAAAGTGGATAAGAAGAGAAATTGTGATCCTAAGCATTTCATCTATCAAGTTAGAAGAGAGATAGGGAAACATTCATTCTACCATGAGTTCAATGAGAAAGAAGACCTAATAAAAAATTGTGTTTATGAAGCTAAGGTCTAATAAAGTAAGGATAAATGACTTAAAGTCTTGGTAGGAGAAATAAAAAGGAAGAGAAGAGACCCTAGTTACAAGGGGCATTTTTGGAGATCAAAAAGCTCATTATTAGAATGTAAAAGATGTTAGACAATGTTGAGACCCTTGGTTTTAAACCACCCACAAAAATTGCAAGAATAACATAAGGAGTGCAGTAGCAAGAACAAGAGGTAGAGAAACCATCTCATTAACCTCAGATGGCAGTGATTGGAGATGAAAAATTTGTTCATCCTTAATCAACACCAAGACAATAAAGAAGGGTTCAACCATTGGTTGATTATTCCATGGATTATTCCATGATAGAGGAAGTTGGTGGAAGATAATTGATGTTAAATAAGTGCAACAAGTCATTGCTTCTCCTCAGAGGATGCAAATAGATGTCGCTTCTCCTTAGAGGGTGAAAATAGATGTTGCTCCTCCTAAAAGAATGTTTGCTAAACCTAAAGGAAGGAAGTAAAAATGTAAATGATGTGAGGGCCTTAGCTTATATTGAATTTCTATTTGATAATGAATTTGTAAAATCTAAGGAATTCAAAGGTCTCATTAAAAATAAAATTGAGATTTTATTGCAAAAACTAATCAAGGAAAAGGGACATGTAATTGAAGAGGTAACCAAGTAGGTTATGGACGATGTTGAATTTGATAGCAACAACATCACCTTTGAGGAAAGAAGGGGACTGGTAAAATAAAGTGGATTCTTATTATTGTCTAGATGGGACATAGCACCAACAATTTCCCTAGATACAATCAGAAGATAAGATTCTAATGAAGATGTTCTAGCCTTTGGTGAAGATTTATTGGCCTCTAAAGACTAAGCTAAAGAATTATATGGGTCATATCTTAGTACAAAATTTGAGGGGATACCAATGAGCTAACAAGGAACTTGATTGTTAGTAGATTAAGTGATACCAAAATCCCTTAAGCTGCATCTTTTATGGTAAGCATAACTTTTTTTAGTGAAGCAACAACCAAGAAGTTGCAAGCTAATTTTGAAAAGCTACAAAAGGATCATATGAAGGTGATGCAAGGGTACAACAAGATACAATCATTGATTCCACCTCCCCAAAGTATAGCATCTAAAGTTGCAACTCCTCAAGATAGCTCAAAAGGTGTATCCCAATAGGACATTGATACTTTTATGTTGAGAATTGTAAAATTGAAGGAGCAACTCAAGCAAAGCAAGGAGGCATAAAAGATGGCAAAAGAGGAAGGAAAGAAAAATTTGGTTGATTTATTCAATCATATTTTGGGCCATAGATTATCTTACATATTTTACATAAGTTGGATGATACACGAGCTAACTATAATAATTTGATAAAAACATATACTAGACATGTATAAAATGAAACAAATTTGGGAGATATTTTAAGTACATGGATTCCACATGTGCCACTAATGGGAGGTATCTTCAACCATGTAGAATTTTATCCAAGTGCCCCTATAGATTTTTTAAGTGCACAAGAGGTGATAGGGTTGATAAGTGACATCTCAACCTTCCAAAGCAAGTTGGATATATAGCTGAAAGAAAATTTGAATTCTTTTGAGGCTTTGGAGGAGATTTTGATGCCTAAGATTTTGGATGATAATATTGAAGTAGAATATTAGATAATTGTAAGTAGATTTAAATAATATTTTTTCTACTTTAAGTACAACAATTTTTGCAAGTGATGAGGTGGACTCAGTTTTGTGTAATACCAACTTGGGTAAATTGTTGAAGTTAGAGTCAGGTCTTGATAGTTTCATCAAGGAAACTAAGGTAATATTGGATGCAAGGTATGTGGCTAACACAAATAAAGTTGAAAATGTTTTGGCATATCAATGGAATACAAAATAAATGTATGCCTCATGGTTAGAAAAATATATGGGTAAAATTGATTTTTCTATGTCATCAAGATTTTCCTATGTGTCTTCAACATAAGGCTGGGTTCACATATTTTCCACTGCAATGACAAACAATTTTTTCAATTCAAGTTGTTAAAGGGGTTCCCAATTGTTACAAGTTATACTTATTTTATTTCAATAGGTTCAAGGTTTTTCAGATGTAAGAGGTGACAAGTGTCATTTGCTCACGATATTGTGTGCTTGTTTCACCTCTATAAGGTGAATTATAATTCATTGTAAAGGGCTATGAGAAATTGTAGTTTGGGCGGGATGTAAGAGTCATTTTGGTTTGTAATAGGAAGTAGTTTTGTGTCTATACAAATCTTCTATGAAAACATTGCTATATTTTGATTGAAGCTTATATGAACACATGCTTCAATGTGCAATTGTCTCTATTTTGTGATGTAACATTTATTGAATAATATAATCAAATATTATTGAGTTCTTCATACAAATTTCTTGCGTTGAGCTATTTTCTTTGATGGATTTCTATTCAAGGAATGGTGTAAATGATTTCATGAAAATAATAAGGATGTTATTATCACAAAGGGATAATTAAGTAGGATGGCATTATAAGCCCTTCATAGGTCACATTATTATAAGGTAATAATGTTAAATAACCATCATAATATGTTTAGATGTTGTGATATGAAGATGTATGGCATAATGACTCTGTAACCCTAAATAGGCATCAATGTGTCTTTAGCATTCTCTTAGCCTTAGAATTGATTTTAAAATGATATATCTTAAGGAAATTTAAAAAATATTTATAATTTTTTGTTAAATTTATATCATAGATTAAATATTACAAGGAATGAATCAATCATGTATGCATTTACGTAAATCCTTGTTAATTTGTATGAAGTCCAACATCTGTTGGACACCATTTTATAATTTTGTCCCTTAATTGTGTTTGGTATCATGAAGGGGGGACCCACCTAGGTTTCACATAGCCTAAAGTACAAAGGAGAACAATTGTAGATTTTGTCTCCTATTTGTTGACCAATCTTTCAATGTCTTTGAGTATAGGATATGTAATTTATTAAAATTCATTGAAATACAAGTTGGAGAACCAACAAGGTCTTTGGTTTGGTGCCACATCAATGGTTGTAATAATATTTTTTTAGAATTCTTTTAATGGTCCTTATTTTTCTCTCTCTTTGCTTCAAAAATTATCTTCTCAAGTCCTTTATCTCTTATCTTTGTAATGTTTCATAAGAGGCACTAGATGTGGCATGTGATTGAGGAGGGCCCTTTCCTAGGTCTCTTAATGCGGGGATCACATACTTTGGTATTTCTTTAACTTTCTCATCATTTATTAGTTACCTTATCTACACTATAATCTTCTCCTAGAATGTATCAACTCTCTTATACTATCTTTGACTCCTTGGATTCTCTTTCTTTTCATATTATTCATCTCACAAATTCATATCTTCAATATATAAGGTATTACCTCTCCTTAGGGTTTCTCCATAGTTTCCTTATGTTCCATCGATTCTAGGGACCTTGCACTTTCTCTACCTTCTTTTTTATTTCATCCTCAAACATATTGATGTTGGTTGTACCCCCATTCAAACACCCTTGTCCTCTAGGGCATCCTTCTCTCTCTCTCTCATACTATCAAACACTTACTTCTTCATCTCCTATGGGTCATTGTACCATAAACTCATTGATTCTACCAATTAATGATTTTCCATTATTTTGATAACTACCTCATGTTCCTTCTCTATCTTTCCTTTCATCCTTTAAGTTTATTCTCTCTCTATTTCCTCTACCTTATTCATATTGCATCCCTTGTTCATTTTATTCATTCCCCTAACATTACACTATATTTTCCTCAATAATCACGTCTTTTTGAATCTCCTCCCTTGTTTATGCTATCACCTTAGTGCCTAGTTCCTCAAGGGCTAGTGCTTTCTATGTACTACCAAACCTCTTCATATTAAATACTTCACCATGTATAGTTTAAAAAAATATAAAAAATTCACTTCCCCTTAGTTTTTAACACTAATTTCTTTATTTGATATGATCTCTCTCCTTATGCAATAACAATCGAGGTCCTAGTTATGTAACCAAACATTCAAAAAAACCTAGATCAAATTCCAATTTTTATACTTTTTTATATGAAATAAACCTTGATGTGATGAAATAAAAAAGGGAGAACTTAGATATGTAATACAAACCAAATTATAATAAATTACATATATACCAATATACATAAGATCATTTATTAATATTGATGAGATTTACCTCAAATAACACACTTGTTACAAAGAATTAACACATGCAAAAATATGAAGCTCAATGATTCAAGGTAATATCTTATTCCAAATATGAAATATAAAATAAAATAGAGGATAAAATCCTCAACAAGTTATAACACATTGCAGCTTGCAATCCTCTTCTAGAATATTTTTGCCTCTATTGGAGATTCAATTTGATTTTTCCTTTTCTTATCCTCTCTTAGTCACAATCTATCTCTCCCACTATCTTTCCCCTCCCTATAATTTCCAAAAATAAGCCATAAATGCACTTTGGTGCCTCCTTGCATTCTTTGGAAAGTGTAACTCCCAACTCCAAAAATATCACAACTTTTAGGAGTCATAACTTTTGATCCAGGCATCCAATTGAGCCGTTTTTAAAAAACTAAAGATCTTGAAGTAATCTATGCCCCTAAAATTTAATTCATTCAATTTTCCCAAATTTTAGGACCCCACTCCATTATTTAAAGTCTCAAAATTCAATTTGAAAGTTTTTAAGGATTTTCAAAACTTGAATCTTTGATAACTTGACATCTAGACTTGAATTTGGCTTGAAACTCAACCACAATGTTCGTTTAGTGATTTTGGAGCTTTGGATAAAATTTTAGGTCCATATGTGCACAAACAAAAACTTTTAAAAATAGACGCCTTGCTATTTTAAGCCCTTTTGTAAACTAAATTTTCAAGGCAGTTCTACATGCCTTTTTAGAGGAAATTCATGGGTATTTGCAAAATAAAATAAAAAATTTAAAACAAATCATTTTTTGGGGCGATGCAAGATTTCTCTTAAACCTCTAGATGCTCCTACATCAAATATACTTCAATGGCTTATATACAACTTATCATTCATTCCTCATTATCATTTTCCTTATTCTCACATATACTTAATTCATATGATCTTTACTCTCTTTTTTTCACTTTTCCCTTCATTTTATAGTCTCTTAATGCCTCTTCCTAATTCCTTTTTATTATATTGTTTTATAAAAACACATAATTATCGTCCTCCCATGATTTTACCTTTATATTAATGATATTTAACTCTTTTATAGCTTACAAAGGCATATTAGAAGTTTCTTAGGGCTATTTTAGTGGTATATAATAGATATATGGATCTAAAAATGACCCAAAATACATGTGTGGTATTGTAAAACCTATTTTATGTTGCCAACACATACCTATATATACCAAAAACATTCATGCAGACTTGAATCTCCTTGCATTTTTTGTTTGGTTGCAGTTTGAAGTTTGAGTATACTGGTTTAGGTCTAGAGAATTCTTATTATTATATGTGTGGGGACTAGGAGAAATGAATCTATATTTCATAATTAAATTGACTTCCTCGATGGTCTGGATTCAATGATATACTTCTATATTCATGGGGCATGTCATTGGAAAACCTAAGAGCTCTATATACCAAGTTTTAGTTGTAGGGTCATGTCTAGAGTATTATTTTGTTTACATTCAATAGATCTAACATCCCCTATGAATTCCAATTTATTGGCAAAGTGCACACTCAATCAATTAGGTAGGAACATATCCTTATTGATGGACCATTATGATAAAAAGCTTAAAATCTATGGATCTCTAGGGGGTTTAAAGGACCACATCAAATATGAGGTACACATGTTCCATCCAAGTTTTATGTCCTAAGCAATGATTATGATAAGGCATATAGAGGAAAAAATGTGGTAATGGATTTAGATGCCGATTTCTTTCATAAAGTTTTTAGGTGCCCAGATGTTGATTCATATGTGGAAATTTCTAAGGAATCAGCACAACCAAAATATGACAGGGATCCTAATTTTGCAAATAAAATGATCAATAGTAATTGGTTGAAGGCTCCTAGGCTAGGTATTACTAGATGGCCCAAAAATTCTCCTTGAAGTGACTTTATTGAAGAGGTAAATGACCTCATCACTCTTCTCAGTAGAGTGCATGGTTTGTCGAATTCATTTTATTTTGAGGATTGGATGTACTCATACATCAGTAGACATCTTTTGGGGAGAGGAGGTCAATAATTCTCTCCATAAGCAATTGACTTAGGTGCATAGAACACAAGTTTTACATGACCTCGTACTTGGTCTATGTGGTAGTTTCATTGAGAAATTTTCCAAGTTTGACTTCTGAAGGTGACTGAAAGGTTACACCAATTTTCAAATATTTCCCACATATCACCCTCAAGGGAAGTATCAAACACTTTAGAAGGGTGAATGATGCCTTCTCTGGACCACTCATGTGTGCCTTCGATCTTCAGCTGGAAAACAAAAGGGTGTTAGATGAAGCATGGAGGATAGTAAACAAATATGAATGCATGTTCCTACAGTTTCCAAATTTTACTTATTTGAGAGTAGGATGCTTTGCTAGCTATCCATACATGCTTCCACATTATCCTAGTGAAAAAATCATCTTGATGGAGTTATGTAGGCAAATTATGGTGGTTCATAATAAGAAAATAGAAGTTCATAAGCCGGGATTCAAATTTTCATTAGTGATTGGAAGATACTCCATTCTGACCTCACACAAGGAAAAAGTAGTTGAATCAGAAATGCAACAAGTGACAATCAAATTGTACAAGGCAAGATCTAATTTTGACTACAGAGGCATGAAGTCTCGGATCAAAATGGCTTTCTCCCATGTTCACTAGATTGAAGACATTTGGACTGACATAAGGACATAACGAGAGATCAAAAGGATGGATTATTGCAGACTAACTTTGGATCAGATAAGAGAGTTAGATCTCGCTGGTGTCCCGGAGGACATGGAGGATGAAGATTTTATTCTAGATTCTGAATATGAAAGGAAAAATATTGTAGTTGCTCCTCTTCCTTCAATCCAGTGGTCTCAAAAGGAAGTGATATCAATCCGAGAAAGGTTGCAACCAATCTTGGCCAATACTAATGTTTTGTTGGATGAAAGGGATCTTCAATTAAAACCTTTCTTCACGGGATCAGGGGATGAGGCTGAAATACAAGTAAGAAATCAGTGGAAAGAAAGCTAGGAAATCTGTAGAAGGGCCATCCATAGAGGCCCAAAAGGAGCATGTGCAAGAAGAAGGGAAAATTGATGAAGAGGATCATGAAGAAGCAGAGATGTCTCCTCATGAAAATATTCTTGAGGAACCATCTATCATCTCATCTCCTCTTGACAATGTTGTGTCCACTTCCATTCCTCCTCTTATGACCACATCTGCACCTAATGTCTGTGT
This sequence comes from Sequoia sempervirens, assembly GCA_007258455.2. Lineage (NCBI taxonomy): Eukaryota > Viridiplantae > Streptophyta > Pinopsida > Cupressales > Cupressaceae > Sequoia > Sequoia sempervirens. Next base: position 23,251 of record VDFB02333385.1, on the reverse strand, counting down.
TAATCCTCCTCCCACGGTGACAAGTGTTGTGGCATCTATTGTTTTGGTTCATTTTGTACACTCTTCTCACATTTCAAGATTTCCATTTGAAAGCCCAAGACAAGGTTTAGACAATGTGACTAGTTCTCCTATGTCATTACCAAGTCTATCCTCATTGTCTTTTGATCTCACATCACAAGTGATTTGGATTAATTTCTGAATGATTTTGTGCAAGTCTCTAGAGCTAAAATTCCTAAGGTAATTTTGACGAACACATCTCCCATTATGACTACCAGCTTTGTCGATATAGCTATGACATCACGTCTGATGACTACACAACCTAAGGAAAGTTCACCATTTCCACCATGGTTATCTTTGCAAGCACCAAAGAGAAGAAAAGAGGCAATCTCTCCTGATGAATTCAAATTTGCATAGCTTGCTACCGCCAAGACTAGAACCAAAAAGAAAGCAAAGACTCTTTCTAGAATTCTTTTTGGTAAGGATGGTAACAAATATGTAGAGATAGCTCAACCTCCTCCTAATAAAACTTATGAGGAAGTAGATCTTGCAAAATATTATGTCATAAGGGTTGACTTGGGTAAAGTGACTCATGATAGCGCGAAGGCGGATGTTCAATCAACCTTAGATTCTCTCATTGAGAAATATGACAAGGAGAAGAAAATGAAAGATCATTGCAAAGATAAGACAGAGCAACTCACGTCTATGCTATAGAAGATCACTTAGTCTTTTGAATCTATCAAACTAGAGGCAATTGCAATTGGTGTTAAGAATCCCATCATTTAGAAGGTGGAGAAGGTGCAATATAGAGGTAGGGTAGTTGGTGAATATCTTGACTGTTTGATCGCATTGTGTACAAAGATGTTAGGGTCAGCCATGGGAAAACTAGAGAAGATGGAAAACATAAAAGCAAAATTGGATGACACCGTGTATGATTTCTCTCAAGAGAAGGAAGACATAGGAAATAAAGTATAGTATTGTATTAGAATGAGGAAACTCAAGATAGACAAATTGGAGGAGTTTGGGATCATTCCCAATTGAGACATGTATGTGGAAATTGAAGAGTATTTGATTCACAAAGACAATGTTCTCACCAATTTGCTTAATGATCTACAATTTGCACGGGAACTTGGTGAAGAACAAGACTTGCGGTTGATAAATAAAATTGAAGAAATTCCATGCAAGCTATGAGATGATGATCATAAGCTACTTCCCCCAAGCAATGTGGTCCAACAATTTATTAACATGATTCAGAAGGAGTTTGAAGATTAAGTGTTTTTAATATCACTTATGGATTGAATTTTTGATCTTCAATTAACTTTGAACAATCTGAAACAATATATTGGGCGACATGAAAAATCCTACAATACTATTAGAGATTCAGTATCAAGAGCCCAAGGAATCATCAAGCATACTTCAGTGCCAAACAATGAAGTGCAGACAACCTTGAAGAAACATGATGATTTCTTGATGCAAAATGTTGAAGAAGGCTAACCATGCCTTAGATTAGTTTTCAAGTTTTAGTTATTTAAAAGATTTTGTAGTTACCCAAAGACAATTTACATGTTATTTTTCAAATTGTAAATAAATGTAACAACTTTGAAGTCCTCCAATAATTTTGGACTCCATCATTGAATAAGTCAAAGTAGTTACACTTTTTCCTAGATTAGCTCTTGGCTCTCACCTATAAATATGAGAGAGCTCATTTGTATTTTTGGACCTTTTATCTATTGGAACAAAGTGCTGCTGAAATTATTTCTCAACTTTGAGACTTTGAGCTTGAATTGAAAATAAAAATCTATTAATAAAGAAAGCAAATTTTGATATCAAACTTTGTGTTGAATCAATATTATTAGAGCAAGAGTGTTCTTATGTCATTTTTGTTGGGAAAATGTGTCTCAACCTTGCAATTATACATGATTTATTGATAGGATGTATGTTGGTATGTGGCGATTGATCATGCAAATATTGTACACTCATAACAAGATGTGGGGTTCGGGGCAATCCCTGATTTTTTTTTGTTAACACATCAAGGTTTTCCCATTGACAAGTCAAGGTTTTTTCCCATTGACACGTCAAGGTTTTTTTCCCACTGACACGTCAAGGTTTTTCCATTAACACGTCAAATGAAAAATAACCTTGTAAAACACTAATTCTAGAAGGTTCCAAAAAGCTTGTTATAAGTAGGTGGGATGTATGTAGACGGGTGTGTGTTCTGAGAGTTTGATAACAGTTGTATTGTCTCTTGATCTCTGAGGGTGATACTCCTGTGAGAACCTTTCTCTACAAGTATATTGTAATATTTTGATTTCTAAATAATATATTGGGCAAATTTTGGAGTGTGGGGTTTTTCTCCTGAAAGGATTTTCCCCACATAAATCATTATGTTGTGGTATGCATGATATTTGTGTTTATTTATGTTTAAGTTTTTGTAACTATTAAAGATCTGTAAAATTTTTGCATTATTCTCCTCTCAAGGTTAGTGTAGGAAGTTGTTTCACTACCTTAGCTTCCTTACAAGTGGTATTAGAGCTTGATCACCTTTGGTTTCAGTTGTGGGTTGTTGGGTTTCTTGAACTAATCTAGATTTGAGTGGGAGCTTGTGCAGAAGAAACTTTGTGATCTTGTTGCAAGAATTTTCAGATGGCAAGTTCATCAAGGAGAATAGAGGTGGAGAAATTTTCTAGAAATAATTTTGAGATGTGGAAGCTAAATATGGAGGATATGTTGATAGATCGAGATCTGTGGGATGCTATTGATAAGAATGTTTCAAGGCCTACAAATCCTACTCAAGCTGCTCAATATGATGTTATGGATCATCAAGCCAAAGGTATAATCAAATTGTGCTTGGAAAACTCTATTTTAATTAATATCCATGAAGAGACCTCTACACAGAAACTATGGAAGAAGCTTGGTGAGATGTATAAGGCCAAATATTTAATGAACAAGATTTTCTTAAGAAAGAAGTTGTATTCCTTGAGAATGGAAGAGGGTGGATGAATCACAAACCACCTGGAAGCATTCAATATGTTGGTGGCTCAATTGGCATCAGTTGGTGTCAAAATGGATGAGGAGGAGAAATGTCAAATCTTGCTTTGTTCTTTGCCTAATTCATGGGATTCTCTTGTTATGGCTATTGGGAGTACTTTTGTTATATTGAAGACTAAAGATGTGGTAGGTTCTTTGCTTTTTGAAGAGATGAGGAGGAATGTATCCATTACTGCCAAGGAGTCCCTAAATGTTCATTGAGGACTTAAGGAAAAAAGAAAGAAGAATGAGAAGCATGACAAATCCAAGTCCAAGGGGAGATCTAAATCTCCTGGAAAGTCCAAAGTTATTTGTTGGAACTGAGGTAAGCCTGGACATGTTCGTAAGGAATGCAAAGAAGAAAAGAAGAAGAAAAAGAAGAAATTTGATTCTGATTTTGAATCCAAGAAGGAAGATGGCGACACATTCATTGCAACTTTGGCAACTCGTGTAGGTAATGATGCATGGTTAATTGACTTAGGTGCATCTTTTCATATGACCTTTAATAGAGATTGGTTTTGTGAATATGAAGAATTTGATGGAGGTAAGATGTACTTGGGTGATGATTCTCATTTAGACATTGTTGGTCATGGTAAAGTTAAAATCAGGTTTCCTAATAGTAGAATAAAAAGGATTAATTGTGTGTTGCATATCCTTGGATTAGCATGAAATTTGTTATCTATGAGCAAACTAATAGATGTAGGTGTGCAGGTAGTATTTTCTGATGCAGGATGCAAGATGGTTAGAGGTGTTATGGTGATTGCTAGAGGTGTGAGATATGGGACATTGTATAAGCTTGATGCATGCACTGTTGAGTGCAATATTACTTCCGTGAAAATAAATTTTGTAGAAGTGAGGGTTTCACCTTCAGTAGATGGTCATGGCTTTTGGGTACCCAAGGGTGCTCTTTCTTCTGAAACAAAGTTACCTGTAGAGAAAAATATGTTATGGCAGAGACTTGGCCACATTGGAGAAAAGGGTCTAAGGACCTTAAAAAATAAAAACATTGTTGAAGGTTTGTCTAATTGTAATCTTGAATTCAATTTATGTGAGCATTGCATTTATGGAAAACAAAACTGTGTTTAGTTTTACTCAAGTTCTCATAAATCTTGTGGTGTATTGGATCTTATTCATTCTGATGTATTTGATCCTATAGATGTTCCTTCAATTGGTAAATCCACATATTATGTTTCATTTATTGATGATTATAGTAGGACATGGGTATATTTTGTAAAGAGTAAATTTGAAGTTTTTAATCGATTTAAAGAATTTAAAGCAATGGTTGAGTTGCAGACTAGAAAGAAAATAAAATTTTTGAGGACTGATAATGGCGGTGAATTTTGTTCTAATGATTTTGATAGATTTTATAAAGATTGTGGTATTCATAGACAGAAGACAACTTTGTATTCTCCACAATAGAATAGAGTTGTGGAAAGAATGAATGGAACACTGATGGAGAAGGCTAGGAGTAAGAATATTCAAAAGAGGAGGAAAAACCTCCAACTCAGTTTGTTCGTAGGTCTACAAGGCATAGACAACCACCTGAATGGTATTCACTTGATGATTAGAGATATATTTTTGCTTTGAATAATAACATGGATGAACCCAAATCTATAGAAGAGGTACTAGGTGTGAATGATGTATAATCTTGGAAGATTGCTATGGATGAAGAAATGACATCTTTGAAAAATAATGATACATGGGATCTTGTACCATTTCTTGAAGGACGAAAGCCTATTGGTTGTAAATGGGTGTTCAAGAAAAAGATTGGTGTAGATGAAGGTATTGAGAAGTACAAAGAAAGGTAGTTTGAGAAGGGTTACTCTCAAGTTGAGGGTGTTGATTATGGTGAGATATTTTCTGTTGATGCAAAAATGACATCCCTTAGATTTTTTCTTTCTATTGTTGTTACTTATGATTTAGAGGTTGAGCAAATGGATGTGAAAACTGCTTTCCTTCATGGTGATTTGGAGGAGGATATTTATATGACATAGCCAAAGCACTATGTGGTAAAAGGTAAAAGTAAGTTGGTTTACAAATTGAAGAAATATTTGTATGGCTTAAAATAGAGTCCTAGGATGTGGTACGAGAAATTTAATACATATGTGTTAAGTTTGGGATTTGAGCATTCTAAATTAGATCATTGTATTTATTATAAAACTGATGGTGATTGTTTCCTATTTATTGCATTATATGTTGATGATATGTTATTTATTGGTAGAGAGAAAGGTATGATTTCAAAACTAAAATCTCAACTTGCTGCTAAATTTGAAATGAAAGATCTTGGTGTAGCTAAACACATTCTTGGGATGGAAATTAAAAGAGGTAGAGTGAACAAAAAGCTATGGCTTGGCCAAAGCAAGTATGTCAACTCAATTTTATAGAGGTTTGATATGTAGGATTGTATACCATGGTATGTGTTCCTATTTCAATTGGAACAAAGTTATCTATTTCAGATTGTTCAACATCTCCATCAGAGATGGAAGACATGAGCAGAGTGCCTTACCAGAGTGCAATTGGAAGTTTGATGTATGCTATGGTTTGTACTAGACCAGACATTGCCCAAATAGTGGGAGTTATTGCCAAATATATGTCTAATCCTGGTAGAGTTCATTAGGATGCCATTAAAAGAGTCTTCAAATATTTGTGCGGTACCTCAAATTATTCCATATGTTATCATAGTAATATGATTGAAGATGAGATTTCCCTTGATATTCATGGTTAAGTGGATTCAGACCGGGCAGGTGATGTTGATAGCAGAAAATCCACCAGTGCTTGTGTTTTTACTTTATTTGGTGGTGCAATTAGTTGGATGAGTAAGTGATAGGCTGTGGTTGCTTTGTCCACTACTAAAGCAGAGTATATGGCAACTAATCATGCTTGTAAAGAAGCCATTTGGCTTAAGAGACTATGTTCAAATATTATAATAAAACAAGGCACAATGACAATTTATTGCAACAGTCAAAGTGCGATATGTCTAGCCAAGAACCCAACGTTTCATGCCAGGACCAAGAACATAGATGTATAGTATCATTTTGTTAGAGATATGGTTGAATATGGTAGGGTGAAGTTGGTTAAGGTAGAGACTTTGATGAATGTTGTTGATTCTTTAACTAAGCCTATGAGCACATAGAAGTTTAGATGGTGTTAAAAGAATATGGGCCTTTCGGCCCCTAGCAATTAGAGGTGATGACACCCTTCCGTTGTCCTTGCAAGGTGTTCGACAAGTGGGAGATTTGTTGGAAAAATGTGTCTCAACCTTGCAATTATATACGATTTATTGATAGGATGTATGTTGGTATGTGGCGACTGATCATGCATATATTATACATGTCAAGGTTTTCCCATTGACATATCAAGGTTTTTTCCCACTGACACCTCCAAGTTTTTTTTGCTGACACATCAAGGTTTTTCTGTTAACACAACAAATGAAAAATGACCTTGTAAAACCCTAATTCTAGAAGGTTCCAAAAAGCTTGTTATAAGTAGGTGGGATGTATGTAGACGGGTGTGTATTCTGGGAGTCTGATAGCAATCATGTTGTCTCTTGATCTCTGGTGGTGATACTCCCAAGAGAAGCTTGCTCTGCAAGTATATTGTAATCTTTTGATTTTTGCAAGTATTTTGGAGTGTGGGTTTTTTCTCTTGAAAGGGTTTTCCCCACATAAATCATTGTGTTGTGGTATGCATGATATTTGTGTTTATTTTTGTTTAAGTTTTTATAACTATTAAAGATTTGTAAATGTTTTGCATTATTCTCCTCTCAAGGTTAGTGAGAAATTTGTTCTGTTACCTTAAGATCCTTACAATTTTTGCTTGATCTTTCTTATTGATTGGATAAGTGGTGTTTCTCTATTGTGATTGGAAGGGCTTTCAAGATCAACTTTATAAACTTGTGTTATATTGATCTCTTGGAATTTTGTGTGTGTTATTAATATCTTTTGGTGAAAAATTATCAAGACTTTGAGCTTGAAATTGTTCATTTGGTTCATGGATCTTTTCATGGCATGGATTGAAAGACTTTGTGCTTTAAATTACATCACTGTCACTGAAGAACTTTCATTGGGAACAACGAGAAGACTTTGTGCTTTCTATGTGTTTTCTGGCTACATATCTTTTGGATATTCTAATATTCTTTTATTATACGTTTTCAAATTATTAATATTAGGAATTACTACTTTGGTCATTACTTAGAATTGTAGAGCATTACAAAGTAACACCGTGGAACATTGTAAACAAATTTTTTGAAATAAGAGAAAATGATGAATGTAACACACCCCCACATGGTTAAAATATTGTAAATATTGTAAAGTCTAGCATAGTTTACTTTCCATTCAAGTAAGCAGTAAGAAGGGAATCTCCCCTTTCTAATAGGAGAGATTTATCCCATCAAAATTGTGGCTAAAATTCACGTTTTATAATCTATAAAGGGATTACAGAATATTCACACAACACCTTCAAACGAAGGTACCTTTGTTCAAATAAATACCTTTAGATGAAGGTATTTATTACTTTTTACCTCCATTCGAATTGAAAAATCTCATGTCCCAAGTCTGTAACTCACTACTGTGGGTTTACCCATGGGTTTAACAAATATGGTGTTGGGAGTAGAGTGGCTCGCTATATCATGAACATTTGAGATAAAATTCTAGTAGTTATTCATGAGATTTAATTTGAAATGTAGGATAGTCAAGCTAAGAGGGTTGTGTGGAAAGTCCTCATTGATGGTAAGCTCTCATCAAATAAAAACATGCTTAGCAAAAGGGATAATGGATTTTTGGTCTAATTATTTTCATTAGCATCCTATCATTATAATTCTCCTACTCAGCTAGATATACAAGCAATTATAGATAATCACTTAATGGCTTTTGGAGATATGCCGGAAGGACTACCTCCTAAAAGGAATCAAGATCATGTCATTCAACTAGTACTAGTAATCCAACCACATATATTAGGCCTTACATGTATTTACATATAAAAAAAAGTGAGATCAAAAGATGGTTTAGGAGATGCTAGAGGTAGTTGTCATTAGGCATAGCTAGATTTCTTACTCCTCTCCTATGGTGATGGTATTTTTAAGAAGGATGACACTTGGTGCATGTGTCTAGACTATAGAGAGCTCAACAATTATGTCATACAAGATAAGTTCCTTATTACAATAATTGATAATTGCTTGATTAATTGAATGGACACATATTTTTAATACAACTTGATCTTAGATTAGGTTATCACCAAATTCAATTTAAGGAAGAAAATATTCCCAAGACAACATTTAGGAGTCACGAGGGTCATTATGAGTTTCTATTGATGTCATTTGGTCTTACTAATGCTCCATATACATTTCAAATTTTGATGAATTCTATTTTAATTCATTTTTGAGGAAGTTTGTACTAGTGTTCTTTGATGATATACCAATATTTATAGCATGACATGGTAAGACCACTTGCATCATGTAGATCAATCATTAAAAGTTCTCAAACATCACCAACTATATGTTAAATCTTTTGAATGTTCGTTTGGCCTCAAAGAGGTGGAATAATTGGGTCACATAGCACATCTTGTGAAAGATTGAAGGTTTATCCTAACAAAATAAAGGCTATGAAGGATTGGCCTATTCCTAAAACTATTAATAACTCGAGGGTTTCTTAGGATTCATTAAATAGTATAGAATATTTCTAAAGAACTATGATCGCATAGCATCACCCCTCACAACTCTATTAAAGAAGGATTATTTTTAATAGAATGAGTTAGCTAATACAACATTTGAGAGATTGAAGGAGGCAATGTGTACCACTCTAGTTCTAGCCACTCCATACTTCACCAAGTATTTTATTGTAAAGTGTGATGCTTCAAGAAATCGTATGAGAGTAGTTCTCATGTAGGAAGATAAGCTCATTTCTTTTGAAAGTCATCAAGTGAAGGATGATAATTAACTCAAACCCATTTTTGAGAAGGAAATGTTAGCTATTCTCCATGTAGTGAAACTATGGAGGCCATATCTAATGGGTAGACATTTCAATTCAAAGTTAAGAGAAATAATGATAGCCTAAAATAATTTTTGGAACAACAATTATCTTCTGAGATCAACAAAATTGAGCCACTAATATGTTGGGGTATGAGTTTGAGATTGTCTATAATAAAGGGAAGAAGAATGTTGTGGCTAATGCACTATCTAGAAAGAATAAGAAGGATGAGGCATTACTATGCACTAGTTTAAAATTACAAGTAGATTGGGCTCAAGTAGCCAAAGTAGAGTGGCATAATGATGCTATGATAAGGAATCTCATAGAAAATTTATAAAATGACCCCATTAGTTCAAATAAGTTTTTTTGGAAGGGAGAATATTTGTGGTGTAAAGAGAGATTATGCATATGTAATAATTACACCCTCAAACAGAAGATTCTTGAAGAGATCCATGGTTCTCTAGCTAGGGGCCATTTAAGATTTTTAATTAAAGACATCATTGAATCAAGTAGGATTTATTTTGGGAATGGCTTAAATGATATGTTCAAAAACATTATGGTAGAATGTTTAATATGTCATAGAAATAAAGGATAGATAGTGAAGGCACCTTGCCTTTTGTAACCCTTAGTTATTCCTAGCTAGCATTGTGAAGAGGTCTCCATGGATTTCATCATATACCTTACAAGATCTAAAGGTAATAATGTCATCCTACTACTAGTGAATTTCCTCATCAAATGTATACCCATTTTATTGCATTATCCCATCCTTTTACAATAATAGTTACATGGTACCCCAATGGTTATTATCAATGTTCATGATTATGTCTTTACTAGTAAATTTTGAAGAAATGTATTCTCTTTTTTTGGGTACTCAATTGGATCAAAACCCTTCATACCACCCTCAAATAGATGAGAAAATTGAGGTCATCAATTAGAGCTTGGAAGGGTATCTACATTTCATTTCAATAAGTAGTCTCACTAGGTAGACTAGCTACCACTAGCAGAATGGTGGTATAACACTTCGTCCATAGTTCTTTAAATTTTCTTTTTATGGCATTATATGGATACCATCCCCATTCATAACATTATCACTAAAGGTGACACCAATAGTTTAGGCTATAGAAGATTACATGACTCATCAAAAATAAGTACTTTTAGGACTTGAGGAGAACTTGGCCATGACACAATTTATAATGAAACAAGCCTACGAAAAATGTAGTGAAAGGATTTTTGAAGTAGGTAATTAATTTTTCATTTGATCAAAACCTTATAATCAAACATTTCTTAAATAATACATATATATAATAATTTATCACCAAAATATTATGGTTATACCAAATTATGCAAAATATTGGAATTGTAGCCTACAAGCTCAAATTAACTCCAACAACAAAGATACATCAAATTGTTCATGTTTTCTATTTAAATAAATTGATTGGTCAACAAAACCCTACATATATAACATTACTAAAGCTAGATGAATAAGGAATAATCATATTGGATCCAAAGTTAATTATTTGTTCACAAACAAAAGAGTCGAGGATTGGAACAATCACCAACTATCTCATTTAGTGGAATAACTTTCCATTTAAATATGCAACATGGGAAGATGAAGATTTTATGCATAAGCATCTGTAGTTGATCATCATCAAGGACACTACTTCTTCGAAGAGGGGGCATGTTATTTCCTTAATCCTATAGTGTGCAAAGGGTTGTGAGTGGTTGGATTATGGCTACCATAACTTTTATTTAAGTTACATAATCATTATAATATTCATATTTAGATATTTAGTTCATCCTAGGTCTTATATTTAGGGATCTAAGTTGGCCTTGATTACTTCAAAGGCATAATTAGGCTTTGTATAAGAGCTAGTGGTTAGTTTATTATCAACATTTTGTAATTTTTTTCTTCTTGGAGAATTTTGGAGGATTGTTCCCTCAAAGTAGTTTATTATTCTTAAGCAATATCAAGTATTTACATCATATTTCCCCTTTTATGTATTTTTTTATATCACACATGCCACCATCACAACCAAAAACATATTTCTTCATCAATAGGATTGATGGAACTTGAATTAAGGAATAGAGGGTTCACGGTATGACAAGGATAAAATCGGCCATCCAAATAGAAATAATGAAGTGAATATTGAAAAGGTAGTTTCATTTTTACCTATGTTTGAAGATGAAAATAATTCTTGATCATAATTTTTTTATCTTAAATTGGTAAGTAGGTTGAAGCAGCCATTCATAAATTTTTCCCCATAATGTGTAGTAAGATCCTCTTAGAAAATAGGTCATGTGACCACATATTACCTCGTTTTCCTCTTCACATAGCCAATGATACCAAAGGAATCAATTTGGTTCCAAGTATAAAGGTATTATTACAACTTTTTACTAACATGGAACATGATGAAGATAAAAGATTTGCTCCATTTGGTGTGAAATGCCTAGCCATATAATTAATTTAGTGATGATCCATCTTTAGTTTTGATTTAAACCCAAATACATCATTTCCCTTAGGAGATCATTTTCTTTCTAAGTCTTTTTATGTGGCTCCATATGTTTGGGATCTCTAGAACCTTAGCTAGAAGCTATTTATCCAATAATCATCTTGAGACCTTTTACCTTTGCATCTATCTTCACATCCATGTTTGACAATATTTCTTCCTTCATACTATTGGTTTTTCCTAGTTTGTTCCCTTATAGATTCATTATATATGGGACCAAACTCCTTAATAATCACATCCTCACTACATAGATTTTTTAGGCGTGAAAAATCATTTTTTCCCTTTGTTGCAAGCCCACCATGATGAATTAAGATAAGTTTGCAATATATCACACATACAAAAATCCAAATGATACACAAATTTAGCTATAACTTACTTGGCCTAGGTCTTACATTTTAGAAAAAAATTGCAAGAAATTTTGTAATTTACAACCTTGTGAATGAATTTGGTGAGAACCCTAATTTTGTAAATTATCTATTTGAAAACAACTCCAAACTCATCCAAATTAAAACTCTAGGTGGCTTAATGCACCCTCGTTCAACCCTATAGAATTTGGAAAAATATTAACTGATTTTCTACCCTAGGAGTGAATTTTGTGGAAACTTTAATTCTATAATAACTCAAATTCTGCTCCAAATGACCTCAATTCTATTTTGCAGAAGATTAAATATGGCCTCAAAAAACCCTTAAAAATAAGGAAAAAATTCACTAAAATGAGGGTGATATTCATTTCTCAAAATGACCTCCAAAATTCAAAAAACTACCATGTTTTTTGTCCTCAAGATCATACCTTGATAGCATTTGTAGTGGAACAAATTACATAAATGAGGAAACTTACTATAAATACTTGATAATTCTTGTGAATAATAAGCCATTTCGAGGGAGAAAACCTCCAAAAGTCTCCAAGAAGAATAAAATTTGCAATACAATGATAATAAACCAACCATTGGCTCCTATATATACCCTTGTTTATGCCTTGGACATCATCAAAGCTAACTTAGATATCTAAACATAACACTTAGGATCACCTAAATATCTAAATAAGAATATAATCATGATCATATAACTTAATTAAGAGTTAAGGTAGTCACAAGTTGACTACTCATAACCCTATGCATATTAGAGATTAAGGGTGTCGTAACATGACCACATTTTTTGAGATATTTTGGTGTGGTGCATTTATTGTTATGATTATCTTACAACAACAACATTTATGACATAATTATTTTTACATTGCATCTATCGAGCTTCCATTGATTCATGATAGCTATTTAGTAATGTTAAGATGTTCATTGCTTACACATGTGCCAATTTTCACATGGTCATTATGCTATGCATTATATGTAACTTGATTGTTACTCAGGGGTCAACATTAAGGGCCAATCAACGTTATATGCACTTTCATGATCGTATCTTACCTATTTATACCTACACATTGTTGGCTACACTATGAAAAATTTAAATTATCTTCTTGTTTGCTATTATGCTATGTTTAATTATTTGTTAGTCTTATAGACTCCATTATACTCCATGGATACATCCAAATTGAGGATGTAAAAGAATACAATCTAAATGTCTTGTTTGAGGAAGTGAGTAAAATTACAAACTTTTTGATCAAAATTCACAATAAAAAATTAAACATAAAAAAAAACTCATGAACTTGATAAAACTTTTAGGGAACCCTTGTGTTTCATAATTAAATTTACATATTGCTTTTTAAAAAAAATATTTACAAGTTGATGATTGTTTTTTCTAAAAAAATTACAGATTGCTTTAAATTTTTTTTTATAGGTTGCTTTTTTATGCCAAAAGGCATAACTTATAATGACATCACTTAGATGTCAGCATTTATGTGTACATGAAAACCCCATATTAGATTTTGGGCTAATAAAAAATCTTGACGTAAAATAATATGCGTGAATAAAGACTTTACGTGTTTAGTTATGATGCGAATGAAGACATTTGACAAATATTTATGATACTAGTAAATAATCTGTTAGTAATTGTTAAAATGTTTTGTTTCGTTTCTAGTATGCTTGACATGAGTTGCCTTTGCGGTCGACAAAAACCCGAAAACCACTCTCGCAGTGTGTAAAACCCTTGTGGTATGTAATACTTGTCCATTTGCCCGCTTACGTGTCTCTCAGGGGTGAGTGACACAACTATGCTAGTTCATTATGGTTTCTATGGGCTACAAGTCTCTCCTCGTAATAACACCTCCCTTCCAACTACTCAAAGTCTCTATTGGAGAAAGGAAACGCAGTAGACAATTTGGCTTGCTTTTTATGCAGTAATTGTATGTATAGTCTATGTCACAAGGTTTGAGTTTGAATTCATATTCGACAACAATGAAACTTCGATAAAGTTTGGCAAGGTAAAAAATTTGAAATAAAATTCGTTATAGCAAGGTAAAAAATTTGAAATAAAATTCGTTATTAAATTCGTCTTATATAACTTGAAGAATATTAAAATATAAATATGTTTAATTTTTTTAATTTAAATATTATAAATACTAAATATATTTAATTGAATATATTAATAATTAATCATTTAAATTAAATATTTTAAAATATTAAATAATAGTAAATAATTAACATAATAATCACAATTTAATAAAGACTATTATTAATTTCAAATAATCATAGATTTTTTTTTAATTATGATCATCCAATCGTCAAAATACTATTATTAACAAGTGACGCAAGGAGTTCTGCCGGAGAGAGTAATGCATTTAGATTTAGAGGAAAAGTAGGAAAAGATGTAGTTAGTAAACTTAGAATTTGTATTGCTTTTAGTTTTGTTTAAATTAGATCAATGAGACATTGATAAAGTCGCAAATGTCGAATTGGTCTGTAGGCAGTGTTAAGTTATGTCTCATATGACGTAATAGTACTTGCAAGAAGAAGAGGGAAAAAGTTAAAACAATAGCCTTTTTTGAGTAAAATTAAGATTTTGAAAAAATACCATTTAAAAAAAAAATCCATTAAAGTTAATTAAATTGCTTGGAAAAAAATTTATACAAATATATATTAATAAAGTATGTGATTGAAAAACTATTAAAAAATTAATTAATTAATTTAAATATTAAAAAAATTATATGTAAAATAAAAATCTTAAACAATATGTTATACTATTAATTTTGAAACTTAATAATATTAAATTAATAAATATCTTACTAAAGTATAAATTTATTAACAAAATTAATTAAAAAATTTAAATGCTTTGTTAAAAATTTAATATAAGTTTCTTAAAAAAAATTTAAAAATTAATTAATTAATTTAAATATTAAAAAAAATATATGTAAAATAAAAATCTTAAACAATATATTGTAATATTAATTTTGAAACCTAATAATATTAAATTAATAAATATCTTACTAAAGTATAAATTTATCAACAAAATTAATTAAAAAATTTAAATGCTTTGTTCAAAATTTAATATAAGTTTCTTAAAAAAAATTTAAAAATTTAATTAATTAATGCATAGCAAGTGGCTTAAATCTATATTAAATGACCAAATTACCCTCGCCATGCGTGGCCACCAAGCCATTCCAGCGCCCTCACCTCCAGCCAATGTCATTTAAATGCATTTAATTTGCATTCATGGATTACGTACCTCTAGCCGTCAGTTTTATAAACTATGCCTTTGCTTAAATTTATTTATTTTCCTGAATTTTTAAAACGAAAATGATTTATAAAGTTACTCGGATGAATAGAAAAATAGATAAATGCTAATTTTCCAATATAAAAAATAGCTCTCCAAATTCAAACTATACAAAAAAATAAGTAATATGTTAAATGCCGAAATGTGATTGGCCGAGAGAAACAGCAAGAACTAATAATAATTTATTTAAATATTTAAATTCGCTGTTAAAATACATTTTTGATTAAAAAACCTTTTACTCGTTTTATTGTCCGAATTTAAAGGTGAACTAGAACGAATTTTTTAGGTTTTTTAATAATTCGCTGGATTTCGAATTTCATCGATCAGATTCGTCGAACCTTGCGACTTAGTTACAGGCTTTCAGAAAAGCCTTCCCATACTGCAGGGCTAGAGCCATTTTTAGAGCTGGGGCCTCGAATTTATTTGCAACATCCTTTCAGAAACAAATTTGACCAGAAATTGGAAGGGCAGCAAGTGGGAAAACCTTGATTTGCAGGGTGAGAGAAAGGGAAATAATGGAGGAGAAAGAAGCAGCCAGGGTGTTCTCCCAGCTGAAGCCTCTATGCACCCAGTTGTTTAACATTTTAGGGGATTCTCAAGGGAATTCTCATTCGCTGCTACATTCTCTCACTGCATATGTTCAACAATCTCCGCCCCTGGCCTTAAATCCATGTCTCGAGTAAGATTTCTTGGCCCCCTCCTTTTCAGCTCATCTCAGTTCTCTGTATACTCTTAATTTGCAGTGCTTTTGTTTTACGTAGACAAGGCGTGATATCGAACAATTAAATAAACTAGAGCATGTCTGAACTTTGTGTGCTCGTCATGCTTAAAGTTTTATAAGCCCATTTAAATGTTTTCCTCCAAGGCAAAATAAAACATGCAATGAGCCACGGAGGTGCCATTCAAATTCATTTTAAATTTCTTATTCCATCAAAATTACAGGGCTTGCTAGTATTGTTTATGTAAACTGTTTCAGTTTTCATTTCCGTATTCTACTCTGGCAATGCAAACTACAGCTCGAATGCCGTCCAGCTGCACATTTTTACTTGTGATAGTCACATGATTTTTATCCTATTCATGGCCGAGTCAAGGTATCTAAATTCCAATATTGAGTAGTTAAATTCTTAAAGAATTTTGCTTTAATTCATTTTGGTGATTTGCCTTAGCCATGAAGATACCTGCACATTAATATAAGGCAAGACAGGAATGTATATGCTCAATAAAATTTTACTCTTATTGAACTGAAGTGCATGGCTGCTGATATCAATTACATCAGTATATATCTAAATAATAAAGTATTTCAGGATCACAAAGCTTATAAGAGCCATGCAGTGTATCATCCATCGAGCCAAACCAAAAAACCAGGTCCTTATTCCAAACATCCTTAATCTCAAATTTTCTATTGTTAATAGATGGCCCCTACCATCTTTTAAAAACTGGCCTTCCAAAAAATTCTTCCGGAAATGTTTCCTCCTGTCATTTGCATCCCCGTCTTGGAAACTTGGAGGAACACAGGGAGACACCAATACGACCAACAAAAATCTGCATTCTAGTCCTTTTCTAAAAGCTTACAACAAGAGAAGAAGTGAAAGACAAAGTGATGAGTGCTTGAATTGATGTTAGAGACTAATTTGATCAGGAAGCAAGGGATTTACAACAGGGCCCAACCCTCATGCCAACCAATAGCCATCAAAAAGATTATCTCATACAAACATGCCTATATAGCAAATTTTGGTACAATCAGGCCCATGGGCATACGTGCACGTGGCAAGTCAAATTACAATAGCAGTAAGTTGTGTCATAGTCTACCTTCACTTGCAGATAGAAGATTTACACATGCATTGTAAAGGAAATCTGCATTGGATCACAATCTGGTACGTCAGGAATGTTTTTGTCATGCAAGTGATTACTTTATTAATTATTACAAACCTGTAAGGGAAACTAGTACTGATCTACCTCATTCTTGTATACATTCATCAAAGTATTCAATCTAACTGGTAGGTTGCAATAACAAACATTGAGTGCCAATGGCCTCCTTGCACACAAGTGTGGGTCACAGTTAATAAAGGTAAGCTATGATCCATGGAACAATGTAGTAGCAACACACAACCAGGTTGACAACCACCTTTTACAAACCCAGTGCATCAAGCCCAAAAAACCTTGACCCCCGTCCAGCCCATCCCCACAATTAACTTAGATTTGATATCCTCTGCATAGGTATGAATCCCCTCTTCTCATTCTGTACATGGCCACAAGACATTCGTAATACCATACACGAACCCACAAACCGCCATCAGGCTCAACAATGCTGCCAAGGACAAGATGACAGCACTTGGACTTGACTCATTAAATTTAGATTGCCACCAGCCAAAGAAAGAGAACTTCAAGTCTAGGCACGGCTAGGGCATGATCATTACAACACAGAGAGAACATAATCACTAGCAATAGAGCCTTAAACAGCTTGGAGTCCATAGGGCATGGGCTACATGCTACTAAGTTTAAGTTCTTAGCAAAAATCCATGACCCAAAGGATGATGGAGCTATATGCTTAAATCAATGACTGATATGCATTCATGCAGGCACAAGAAGAGCAAGTTAAGCTGCTCTGATAGCTTGTCTGTAATGAGAAATGAGCATTTTTAGGAGTCACATCATTGGAAAGCAATGGGAAAAGTCTTTCCATGCCATGTAGAAGAGGAGCTCCACCAAATAACATGTTTAGCCAATAATATGTCACCACCATGGATGACAAGCCACCTTGATATAGCCTTCGGCCTGCCACCACCAAAGGCGACGCATGGTTGGCAACAACTCACTGAAGAATCCAAGGAGGCCACCATACAAGGCAACATGAACCACTGTGACCGAAGCTGGATAAGACCCAAAGTATAGATACATATGAAGCCTTGACACAAGTTATCTCTGATCAGTACTCAACATAGGGCTACAAGGGCATGGAAGCACGCAATTGACATGAATTTTGACAGGGTGGGGCATACACAATTTAGAGTGAACAACTCTCAATTCCTAAGAAGAATATTTGAATACGAAGCCTTGACATAAGTTGTCTCTGATCAGTACTCAACATAGGGCTACAAAAGCATGGAAGCACACAATTGTCATGAATTTTGACAGGCTGGGGCATACATGATTTAGAGCCAACACCTCCCAAAATCCTAAGAAGAATATTTGAATAGAAAATAGCATGGGGATGGAAGTGGGGAAGTGGGGATTTGTCCCTGTGGATCAGAGCTCTGTAGATAATAAAGTTTATTTCACCAGAAATTATTTATTAGGGTTTTAATAAAAGTGAAACCATCACCTTAGGCCCCATGTTACCTTATAAGGCTTATAGACATAGAGGAAAATGAACCAGGAATTTCACTTCTAAGTTTTCCTGCATATGTTTTTAATTTTTCCAGTATTATTGATGTATACTTTTATGGTTGCTAATTTTACTCCAATGTCATAAAACTTGGAGAAACCGATTGGCTCACTTTATCAGTAGTTTCTGGCTCTAAGGTTCATGCCAAAGATAGGTCACACCAAAGATAGGTGGATGGCATATGGCTGAGAATACAGGGTTAACAAAAATATTTTTAGGGTAGTGTTCAGTTTTACATTTTAGTTTTTACTGACAGCAGACTCTTTGTACATGGTTTCATTTTTCAGCTTTATACTTGTCCCTCTCTTGCTGCTTTTGGATGCTTCAATAGCCTGCAGATCAACTAAAAGCATTCATTCTGCCAATAGGCCTATCATAATCAGTGACAGTGTGGCTGAAGGTGTTTTATCATGTTTGGAGGAAGTGTTGAAACGATGTTCATTAACATCTACAAACCAGGTAACTCTGGAAGCATTAGTAATCATGTAAATATCAAATTAGAGTAAACTTTATGCACCTTTTGTTGAGCTATTACCATTAAAATTGCTTTTTGTTCTTTGGAGAATGATGAAGGGTGGCAGACTTGCCATCCTTGTAGATTTAGTTTAAACTTTAATGATGAACTTGAGTTAACAAACTGCATTTGGAATCCTGATATGATGATACAATATAGATTCTTAAAAATATCTTGTTGGTGTGGGATCATATGAAGTCGAACCTTTTTCATGCATATATAAATTCAATATGGGCATTTTCAAAATGCTTATATTTACTGAAGGTTTTTAATATTATCTAATTCATGTTGGTAAATATGTAATATTATGTCATCTGATCAGTGTGTAGATGAACTCTGCTCTTACAGCCATCTATCTAAGCGTCATTGTTAAGTCATAAATTATGCAACCAATTTTTATCACTACAAGCATACTATTACCATCTATTTATTCTTATCTTGAATTGTGAGGCTTTATATCATCCTTGTGCTTTGGGTTTTTCTTTTTTAGCTAGTAAATGGTGTCTTTATTAGTTGGATTAAGTAATCTTTCATTATTTGATCTTTCCACTTTTTAAAAATTGAAGATTTTTGTTTTCTTTGTGAATTTGGTTGCACTGTTTAACTTTTCATGACTAAAATCTGTTCTTTTGCCAACAAAAGCATATGATTGGAACTATGTTCCACCCCATTTTGGGGACTGGGACTGGGAGACAGCAGCAGATGCATTTCGGGAATGGCAGTCCAGGGGCTACTTTTTGGAGACAGCAGGGATACTCAAATTTCTACTAGTTTAACGATACATGACATCAAAACTAAGACGGTGACAGCAGTATAGTAGCAATAAAAATATTAAAAATTATCATCAACAAATATATCACAACAGCAGTGATAGCAATAAACAAAAATTTAGAAATTAAGACAGTGATAGCATTCACACTATAATAACAACAATATATATATCATAATTCATATTCATAGCTAAGTTTATATTACTGACAATAACAGCAATAAAAAATTAAGATCTTTTTTTTTGATTTCATTGTTCAGATTTCAAACTCAATTTTTTTGATAGACAACAGAATAGAAAAATATAGTAGTAGTACTAAGTACAACTATGCCTCAACTGGGCTACCAATGTCAAAAGAGCTCTTTGAATCTGAGTCACTCTATGGCTGAAGCTGTGGCTTGTCTAATGGAAGCCAGACCAATTGCGGCTGCATCTGCTTGTTGTCAATCTGCTGCCTAACATTTTTTGGATTAACATCTCAACATGTGGCTGAGGTTTGTTGATACTTAAGAGTCTACTAGTTCTGGAGTCTCAAGGCACTATGAATTGCAACTGGCTTCTTTGCTTGTCTAGAGATAAGTATTACTGACAATGACAGCAATAAAAATTTAAGTCAAAATTTTTTGATTTCATTGTTCAAATTTCAAACTCAAATTTTTGATGGACAACAGAATAGAAAAATATAGTACTAGTACTAAGTACAACCATGCCTCAACTGGGCTACCAATATGAAAAAAGCTCTTTGAATCTGAGTCACTCTATGGCTTAAGCTGTGGCCTGTCCAATGGAAGCCAGACCAATTGCGGCTGCATCTGCTCCTTGTCAATCTGCTGCCTAACATTTTTTGGAGTATCCCAACATGTGGCTGAGGTTTGTTGATACTTAAAGAGTCTACTAATTCTGAAGTCTCAAGGCACTATGAATTGCAATTGGCTTCTTTGCTTGTTTAGAGATAAGTTTGTTCCTATTAATTGAGTGGATGAAGCCATAGTTGGATCAATTTCTCTTTGCAGTGGAGGAACTAACAATTTGGAGAGTAGGTGAATGGCAAGTTGTTTTAGCTGTATTGTGTCCTTACCATGAAATTTTCACCATTCAATATGGTTTTTTTTTTTGTGCAATAGTGATCCTATCCATTTAGCCTCTGGTTTGTTGAATGTAGAACCCTAAATATCAGAAAAATGAAGCCATTGGTCTTGAAGTATGGTTGCATCTTTAGCACTATACATCTTAGAAGGGCCTTCATAAACCCCACATCATCCTTAGAAGGAGTTTAACTTGGTTTAGCTGCATACCACTTGGAATTAAGACCATAGACAACCATATGAAGAGGGGTGACCATTGTGTTCACCTCTTTGTGATAATAGGCTTGATATGCTCCTCCTCATAACATTGTAATCTAGGATCCTTGTCATGAATTGCTTGTCTCATTTGACAAGCATGTTAGCAAAGTCTCATGGATCTCTTTAAGGTTAGGAGAGTCTATATTTGCATATTTGGTTACCCCAACAATAGGTAAGATGACAAAGCAAATATATCTGCAAACAATATTTAACAAATTAAAAAACATTAACAATATTAATTTTTAAATAAAAAATTTAAATTAAAACTAAAAATAAAAACAAAGTACAAACTTGTTAAATCAAAATTTCTTGCCTAATAGTGGACCACCAAGCATTATCAAGTACCCTTTGTCTCACCTTCTTCTCTTCTTTCATCTTTGATTCAACTCCCTTCTCACACTCTCCTCAAACTAGTGTGGATAGTAGAGCATCCTATAGCTCCAACATCCTTTCCAACAAAATAAAATAGATTGCATGGTTAGTCTCAACTAGTTTGAGGAATTTTTTCTTCAAAAAAAACATAATAATGCAAGTAACCTGTGGTGGTTACACACAAACATGTGCATGTCTCTACCTTTGGCCATCGTTATCTTCACCCGATCTGTTTTTCCGATGTCTTCCAAAGTATTATTCAAAATATGTACACAACATGGAGTTCAAAAAATGTGTTTATAAGTGCTTTCGACCATAAAACCAATTAACTTTTAAACACAAGCTGTATTTGTCACTGCACAACCTTACTAGGTCCAACCTCCTCTATGACCTCATTCAAAAGGTCAAACTAGTAATTTGCATCTTTTTTTCCTAGAGCAATCAACAACTTTAAGAAAGTATGGAGCAACATGACATGTAACAATAATATTAATGAGTGGCCAATTTCGAATATCAATCCACCCATCCATGACAATGTAACAACCACTCCTAATCCATGTTTGTCTCGTCTCCTCCCTCAATATATTCACCTTTGATTATTGTCTGTCGAAAAGGGAGGTATGCATTTTGTGTTCTCTAGGGGCTGCATAAGAGGGTCTAGTTGTAGTTGTATTCTTAACATCTCTTTGAAATAAAGAGACTTTACTGCATGAAATGGGATGGCATGGACATAAAATTTTTTGGCCATTGAATCATTACCTTGCTCATGTTGTCGCATATTCAACAACCCTATCACTATATTTTTCCCACTTGCAATAGAAGTGGCTTGCCTCTTCCCTCTATCTTGTTTCTTTTTAGTTGATATATTGGAATACTTGTCAATAGATGGCAATGGCATGGATGCATGTGTATTAGTTGTAGTTTTTGCCTTGCTCTCCTCAACCAACTTTGACATTTTAGCTTCTTGTTCCAACATTATCTCTCCACAGACTCTAACCCCATGTCTACGCTCACCTAATGGCATCAAACCCTAATTTAACCCCCACGAAAATCGATTTTGCAAACATGACATAGTGAATGCATGCTGCTCCTAGCATATTTAACCTACTCAAAATGGTGACAAATCTCAACAAGGGGCTTTTGGAGTTGAAAGGGCTTTTTACAAACTTTTGAAGAGAGGATGAAGGGCATGCGAAATGGTTTGTTGGTGTTGCAACAACACTTGTGCTTGGATTCTAGAAGAATGGGAATCCCCAACTCTCTATTCAACTTCCCTTGGGTTTACTTCTGTTGCGTACTTTTACTATTAAAGATGAAAGATCAAAGAAATCATTCACTATTTAATAGGTTGTTAGTGCTGTAGAATTGTGGTTTTGTGTGAGAGCAAATTGGAAAAAAAGACAAAGCCCCTAAGTTTCATGAGAGAAAGAAAAATAAAACTGATTGTTATTGTATGATTATATTAGTGTAAATCCTCCTTCAATGGCTGGAAATGTCTTGCAAATTGTAGTCCCTTTCTTTCTCATCTAAAACATTGCTGGTGAAATTAGAATATCACAAATGTGAATGTCTTCAAGCTGCTCAATTGAGAACTCAAAAGGAGAAAACTACAATGTAGAAATTGGAAGTGAAAGCTCTAAGTTTTAGGAATAAACATTAGAAATGTTTATGTTCTACTCTTTAGGTGTTTAGGGTTGGATAAGGGGCATAG
>VDFB02333383.1:12728-42148 GCA_007258455.2 Sequoia sempervirens | reverse complement strand
TATATGGTGGAGTTTAAACATTATATTAAACAGAGGAAAATAAGAGTTTCCAACCATTGTTTAAACCATTGCATCTATAGACTGAACAATAAAATTTAATAAAATTAGGGTGAATTCATATTTTATTTGTGCAATTAAAATCTTTGTGAATATCTTTGTTAACTATTTTAGTTGTTGCATTTAATCCTAGTCTAGTAAGACTTGGATTTTTTATTTGCATTAATTGATATCAGAGCCGAAAAAAGATTTGTGAGGTTGTGCTTGTGTTGAGGGAAGGAACCCTGGAAGAAATTTTTATGGGTGAGTGTGAGGGTGAGGAGACTCGCAATTATAGGGAGATCGTCAACATGGTGCAAAGAGGACGTGGACGAAGATGACCATGAAATGGACCACAAAATAATGATAACACAACAAACATCATGGAGATGCTAAGAGGCATAACAACGAGAATGGATGCAATGGAAATGGTGTAGCGAAGAGGAGTGCTTGTAATAGATGTGAGCAAGGATGAAGAAGAAGAGGAAGACCTTGAAATTGATTTGGAAGATGAAGGTGAGAATATAGCGTAGAGAATATTTTTGAAAGCAATGGCAAAGATTAGTAGCAAGCCAAGAGTGGAAACTTCTAGTTACAATGAAAGCATGAATTTGGAAGATTTAATTGATTGGATATTGGAAATTGAGAAATATTTTGACTATGAGTTAATAGAGGACCTAAAAAGAGTGAAGTTTGCTTGCATGAAGTTGAAGGGACACACACCATTGTGTTGGGATCATGTACATGTTGATAGACAACGAAGAGGCAAGGAAAAAAATAGAACTTGGGACCAAATGATAGCAAAGATGAAGGCTCAATTTCTATCGAAGGATTACCAAGTAAGTTTGTTTCAAAAATTACAAAATTTGAAGCAAAAAGAGTTAAGTTTGCAAGCTTATACTACAGAATTTTACAAGTTGAATATCTGGGTTGGACGTGTTGAAGATGATGTGGAAAAGGTTTCAAGGTATATAAACAGAATGAGATATAACATTCAAGATTAGCTATGTTGCAAGTTGATATATGGTAGAAGAGGCATATCAATTTTCTTTAAAGGTGGAAGAAAAATTGAATAAAATGCAACAAAATAGCTCCCGTTGTAAGGGAATATTTTCATGTGAAAAAGAACAATCCAACAATGGTAGAGGTTACCAAAACAAGCAGGAGGAGGCAAACATGTCTTGCACAAACACCCAAGAAAGCAAGGAAAGAGGAGACTCTTCTAGAGGAAGAGGAGATTATTCTCATGGTAGAGGATATTTTGGAAGATGTAGAGGAAGAGGCTTTGGCTTCACATGTTTCCAATGTGGAGAGATTGTACAGATGGTCTTTGAATGCCCTCAAATACAACAAGACACTAGCAAGAAGAGTGTAGCAAAGAGCTATGCAACACAAGCTGATGAAGAGAGTGTGAATTCCCCAAAGCAAGTAAAAGAACGTGAAGAGGGAGAGGCATTGATCATGAATAGAGTTCTTTTGAAACCAGAAAAACAACAACCAGAGCCAACACAAAGGCGAAGTCTATTTTGAACAGTGTGTAAATTAGGTGGCAAGTGTTGTAAGGTAGTTGTGGACAATGGAAGTACTAGGACAATTTGGTCTCACGAGAGATGGTGGAGAAGCTGCAACTGAAAATGACAAAACATCCAAATCCTTATTGAGTCACTTGGTTGCAAAAGGATCACCAAATTTTGGTAAGTGAACAAAATTTGGTTCAATTTCAGATTATCAATTATGTTGATAAAGTGTTGTGTGATGTGATGCCCATGGATGCTTTTCATTTCCTTTTGGGAAGACCATGGCAATATGATAGACATGTTGTGTATGATGGTTGGGAAAATATGTATACCATCACCAAGGATAGACGAGAGTATCATTTGAGTCCATTGAAGGACAAGGATAAGCAAGTGAGGGATAGTTCATTGGTTTGTTTTCATGCAAGTGAACAAGTTGTGACAATGACAAGTTAGATTGGGAGCAACCCAATAGTATCTCGTGAAAAGAGAGTTTTGAATGAGAGCAAGGGAAGTGATGAGAAGTTGGTGCAGCAGTTGCACAAGGAAGAGAAAAGGAATAAAGGGCAGCCAAATAATGGTAAAGGAAGTAAAGAACCAAATAGAGGTGACCTACCGAGGTGAGTGTAGGTTGCAACATAAGCAACATAGTAATGTGAATGAGGAAAGAGGTAAAGAGATTTTGACCTATGGACAAAAGAAGAAGTCGATTGATAAAGAAGAGATTTGGGTCAAATTAATTGAGCATGAGATCACCGTTCAAAGCTTTCAATAATGTTCAGGAGTTGCAGCCTCATGAAACATTTTTCATACCCGATGTGTTTGATGTTGGAGCATCCAAGTACTCTAGGTATCTGCATCATTTTCGTTTTCTTCATTGTTTTGTTATTTTGAAATTTTGTTGTGGTATTCAATTTTGATGGATTTTCATGCTCGCCTGACATTCTAGAAATTATTTCAATTACACTCAAGGAAATATTAATGCTGAATATTATTTTGGAAGGTAGACTTAAGTATAATTAAAGATTTTTATGTTAAGTTGGGTGCCCAAAAATGGGGTGATTCATCTCCTTTGAGCATGGACTCTTTGTAGATTTGGGACGTCATATTTTAGCAAGAAACAAACAAATTAAAGTATTACCTTTGGCCAACATGGAAGAAAAAAAGACAAGGATTTAATTGTTTCTAAAGAAAAGAGGTTTAGGCGCCAAAGTGAATCGAGAGAAAAATCAACATGAAAATTGAAGAAGAAACCATTCCATCGACCCCTAGGGTAGATAAGAATTTTTGCTACTTTAAAATCTAAAAAGTGTGTGGTTGGTAGAGGAAGGTTAGTTGCCCAAATTAAAGAATACCCAGTAGAATAAAATCTGAAAAAAAAAAGAGACTATTAAGATCGACCTGGAGGGACTAGAGAAATTGCTGCTAATAATAAGCCAACTTGTTGTGTGGCTGAAAAAGAAGATAGGTGCGCTGGAGGTGAAGAAAAGTACAGGCATTGAATAAAATTTTGAACAAAAGTCTTTGGCATATGATTTTGATAACAGGGGCATAGAATTTTGTGATTTGTTGATTATATATGGTGGAGTTTAAACATTATATTGAACAGAGGAAAATAAGAGTTTGCAGCCATTGCTTAAACCATTGCATCTGTAGAGTGAACAATAACATTTAATAAAATCAGGGTGAATTCATATTTGATTTGTGCAATTAAAATCTTTGTGAATATCTTTGTTAACTATTTGAGTTGTTGCATTTAGTCCCAGTCTAGTAAGACTCGGATTTTTTATCTGCATTATTGAGTTTCTGGCTGCAACATCCCCACACATAGTGCTTGGTGTCTTTTTGCAGATATGGTGTCAAGGGTGAATTCCATTGCAAAAGCGGGAATTGAGACAAGTTGCTTGGATTTTAGGGAAACATAAGATAGGATTAATAAACAGAGGATAGTGACTTACAAAAAATAATCATTTCTAAAATGTGTTTTTGAAGATCTTCTAGCTAGTTTTTCAACATATAACAATAAGATGTGTGAAAATTCTTCAAATTGCCTCTAAATCTTTGGAGGTGGTGTTTGGATTTAATTTTTGTAGGACCTATAAAAGTATGTTCACTTATTTAAAAGATTGTTACTATGAATAAGTGTTTAGTTTTAAAATAAATTATGCTAGTTTTGCTTGATTGTTGTGATTGAAGTTTTTATTGAAAGCTTATAAGTTAATTTGCACAGGAATTTTTTATGGCAGCATGTTTAGGTTATGGGTCTTTTTATTTTACTTGGGATATTTATTTTTGGAGCAGTACACAATCATTTGTTTGATTCGTAGATCACAAAGATGCTAAATGTAGGGAATCCTATGGGTCAGATGGCTATCTTATTGAAATTTGTTAGTGTTGTTGTCTTAATTTTTTGTTTGCACTCACACACAAGATTTCCTGAGGGTTTGCTTGTTTGTAGGGGTTTGAATCCTTTAATAGACTAAACATGTAATGTTTTTGGGAAAATTTAATCTTATTTTATTATGTTGAGAGGTGCTAAGCAGTAGCAGCAAGGAGTCTCATGTCGTGACCATTTACCTTAAAATCTTTAACTTAAATTCAATAGCCATTTACATGTCAAATCATAAGTATTTAATAATAATTAACAAACATAAAGTTAAAAAGTCTTATATATGAAAATAATATTTACCACACTTTTTAAAGTAAAAACACAAAACAAAAGGACTACTGAAATAATGAATGCTGACTTTTTCAGAAGTACAATTAAAATTTACATACAAAGTAAACTAACTCTTCAAAAAGAAAAACAATGTAATAAAATAGAATTAATAAACAAAGCATTTTTGGTGCATATGATATCTCTTTAGTGGAGCTTTGAACTCTGGCTTCCGAATAACGATGGGTTAGCCTTTGAGCCTAAAGCATCATTATGTCAAAGTCAAATTTGTTGATGTTTAGCAGCTTCGGGCTCATTCTTCCAGCCTTGTGTAAACACATTTATTTGTGATAATTAATGAGAAGGAGTGCTTCTCAAGGAAACATTGTAATTCTTACCTTGGCTGACCTTCTTTGTTTTTCATCTTGGCTGACCTTCATTGTAATTCATATTTATTATTTGTATTTATCTTTTTTCTTTGGTGGCCGACCTAGTTCTTGTAGAGGTGCGACCTCTCTAGCAAATGTATATATACAATATTACAAGGTCATTTCTCCCTCATTTGATCATCAAGCAAGTTCAATTTCCTTCTTCATTCAAGTGCGAATTCTTCAAGAGAGAAGTGTGAATTCTTCTAGGAGCAGTGTGTGAATTCTCTAAGTGCAGATTGAAGGTCAAGTAAGAGCAGATTACTTGTTTGTTATTACAGCCATTGCTGCTGCTGAATATTGGCCTTGTGTGTGGCCTCATTGTAAAGAGACTTGTTGCCATTTCTTATATATATAAGAGATATATTTTTTGTTGTGTTTTTCTCCCTCAAGTGAAGGGTTTTCCCAGGGTATATGCTGTGTTTTTGTGTCTGATTTTAAATTAAATTTCTGTACATTAAATCTGATCCTAAAACTAACAAAATTTATGTAAAACTCTTTGCCGTGCCATGCAAAGAGCTTTCTGTTTCATAAAAAGATTAGCACAATTTATTCCCAATAAAACCATAGAGAAAAAAGTTAAAAGAAATTTATGTTTTAAATTAAAATGCCATTGTTTCCTTCAATGCCACTCTCTCTATCTAATATACTGTTTTTTCTATTTGTTCAGCAGAGAAACATATCGATATTTTGATTTACCTTTCTGCCCACTAGGTTTGGACCATTTCTACATATTTGGCTTTGCATAATGTTGTAGTATGTAATAACTATGTATCTAAGTGGGCGCATTGTTAACTAGTTTCCATTATAATTAGCAATTGCAGAAAAAGTCAAAGTGAAGAGGGAAGATCTTGGGGAGATTTTGAATGGTGAGAGGATGTTTGATGCTCGATACGAGCTTGCTTTTTCAGGAAAACAAATATTTTGAACTAATTTGCAGTAAGAAACTGACAATTTAAGAGGATTTTGTGTGAATAAGCTCTTTAAAATGAAAGTATTGACTATAATAATAACTCTTTCTAAGCTTCTCACAATTGAAATGTTAATATCTTTGTAAGAGCCCGTTTGAAAACAAAGTATTTGCAATTGAAATTATAGACACCTACATTGAAATAAATACTACAAACATATGACCAAATGTATCAAATTCAAACAATATGATTTCAAACCCTATAATTTTAAACTGTGGCAAGTGATTTACCTCAAGATTCTACACAAATTATGTCATGGTGTCAACGATGCTGATGAGAAAAAATGGGAAAATTTCGGAGGAAAAATTTACTAACCCTTACCACAACAGAATATTTTTCCAAATGAGAAGAACCGAATCCTACCTCCCTTCAGTCGCTGCTTCAATGTATTCATAATAAATGGAAGTAGATTTGAAAATATGGCAGTTACAAGGCTGCTGAAGTTCAATTTTATGTGGAGTTCAGCGAGATTTTTACAGCTTTGTTGCGCATAGATAGGGCAACAATGCAATGCTAGTGTTGTTTAGATAAGGATTAGAAACCTCCCATCATCTTATCGCCTCAAATATTAATGCCATTTCCCAACCGCTGAAATTCTTCAGTCGTCTGATTTTGCAACTTTTCGGCCATTTTTTCCAGTGGGTTGTGACCACAATAAATAGCCCATCGGCTAATTAGAAAAGTATAAATTAGTTTCAATAAATTATTGACAATGGTAATTATAATAAGATATTTTAGTTTCAATTTTAATGATAGACAATTTTGATTTGATATTGGAATTAGATTGGGATGCATTTTGAAATTGTAATCTCTTTGTAATTTGTAATGGATCTATGCTTTTTCAAACATAAGGTTCACGAGTTTGGATCAAATTTACAATTGTAAATTTATCCTATATATGAATTTCACCTTACGCAATGCACAATAATGTATATATATATGAGTGTTTGTGAAGTCTTTAGATGTTTTGTATGATGCCTTGAGTTATATTTTGAAGTTTTTTAATGAAGTTGTGTGATTGTATTTATTAATCAATAGGTATACATATAAGTTAAAGTAGAATAAAAAAAGAAAAGAAATAATTTAAACCATGGACTTTTTCCATGAACTATTAAGTATTTATTTGACCACTTAACGTGATGTTGGTGTCTTCCATCAAAAGGGGGTTCATATTTCCCTCCACACATACTAGGTACCTAAGACAAGTGGAGCGCTCCTTGATGATAGATGTTTACATTCGATGTACTTCGACATTTAAGAAATTAATATTTTACTTATACTTTATTAAGTCATTGATCTTAATGTAATTCATGGATTTTCATAACCATGTTGTAAGTTTATTATTGATACACATTCTTATAGTGATTTTTAAAATACTTGCATTGAAATGAATTCTAAAGTATTCATTAACTTAACATTGTAAATACTTATTATAGGTTGTATATATATTGCATAACTAACTGATAATTTTTTCATATTGGATTTCAAGCTTAAAGTATTCATTAACTTAACATTGTAAATACTTATTATAGGTTGTATATATATTGCATAACTAACTGATAATTTTTTCATATTGGATTTCAAGCCTAAAAATGTAGAATTATTTTCACATTGGAAAATATTATGAAAGAATTGATGTTATTTTACTTTATGGAAAAAAAAATTCTCTCAATACAACATTTAAAATTTCCAATTGAATTGCATCCATATTTCTCTATAAATGAAGCCACTACACATCTTAAGGGTGCAAATGCTAGGATGTATTAAGTAAGAAAATTTAAGAGTTTTATTTTTATATTTGTTATAGTACATTTAGTCCACTCTATTAAGATACTAAAATATTATTATATTATAATTTACAATATCTTTTCAATATGATGACTACTAACGTATACACATTGTGTTAGAAGAGGAAATATTATGACATAAGATAATGTTATAAAGAAAAATCATTATTATTATAGACTTTTTTTTATTATTTATTTATATATGACAATAAAAAAGACCAACTCTAATTGTGTGCGTGTATATAACATATATTAAAAGATTTTTTCACCACATTATTTTATGAAATATTTTTTAAAGTACATTGATATGAAAAAAATTATGTTATCAAAAAGATTTTTTCACCACATTAATGATTTTTATGTTTAAGTAAATTTTATAATTCTTCTCAATTTTATGTTGCATATATTTAATATTTTAACTATTACAATTATTCACCTTTTATATTTCTTAAACATTTCTACTATTTAAAAAAAAAAAATCTATTATAATATAAAAACAACTTCATACTAATATAATTTGATAAACTTTATAATTAAATTAACATATGGATAATATCAATAATAAAATATATTTAAAAAAGCATGTTTGTATATTTCTCTATTCTATTTTTTTTACTCATTTTAGTTGGATTAATAGATATATCAATAATTTAGTAATAAATTTAAATTAATTTAGTATACAACATAATGAATGAATAAAACATTTAATCACTTCATTTTTTATCCATTTCCTATAACTTCATTCTATTTATTTTTATATCTTGAATAAATGAACCACTACTATCATATTCCCTAGAAATAAAACTACTAATATGATATCATCCTTTCTTAAAAATTTATATTTCAAGACTCACAAATTTTGAAACTTCGACAATTAATACATAAAAACATTTAAATTAGAGTAGATCTTCATATTTAAAAACATGTCTTAGAACCCTTAGGATCCTAGTTTGAAAATAAAACGACTCATAATTTCATATTGTTTAATCAATAAAGAAATTATAAGAAACTTGATTATTCAAAACTAAATATAAATCAACTTTCATTTACACATGTTTAATCACACTTATCTTCAAATATTATGGACAACAAACTAAATTAAGGCATAAAGAAAAAATTAAAACAATTCCACATCCTACAACAAAAAATCTCCTAAAGATTTTACTGACACTACAAATCTTAATTTAGGTTTGTTGCATACGAGAACAAGGTTTGATATGGTATGACGCATTCAACGATTTAGAATGAAATTACAAGTTTTTATAAATTTTGTACACAATCACAATGTAATGTTTAGATGAATATATAATTATTATTATGAATCTATTGAATAGTGTACAACATTATTGTAGAGTAATAATATAAATATATGTCACCTCTAAAATACCATATAACATATCTACCTTATCTCAATCACAACATATAATTTTATATAATTTATATATTATAATGTTTATATTATTTATTATTGTATTTAAAAAAAAAAAACCTCAAAATCATAAATAACATATCTAAACTTTAAATTCTACCCCTCCTTTTCCCCTCATCTTTTACATTTCATATTTTTTACTTTACTGTAGATCTAATTTATCTTATTAATCTTTTGTATAAATTAATCATATACAATCCAAGCTTTTTAAAGCAAGATACCTAAGTGTCGCATTCCAACTGCCAAAGCCATGACCAGTAACTTGGCAAGAGTTTCAGCACTGATTGAAACAATGTAATTCTTAAAAGCAAACGTTTTCATTTAAGAAACTACAATGGACAGAGCAATATCCACAGCCGCATCTGCAAATGCATGGCCCACTTGATTTCTCCACCATTACAAGAGCATAAACGTCCCATTATTATCATATAAACATAAAGACAGTACCCATTCAGAACATCTGAACATACCATATAAACTATAAAACATAAGAACCACCTACTGATGGTCTTTTTCTTTTGTAACATATAAAATATAAACTAGTAAGCATTAAGCCTGCTTCTACAGGCCTTCTTTCTTCTGTCCGGGAAACTTTTCCTTAATCTTGTCTGCCATCCCTCCCTTGTCTTGTTTCTCTTGATGCACTTCTTGCCCTTCTTTCTTCTGTCCAGGAAGTTTCTCCTTTATCTTCTCTACAAAGCCTCCCTTTTCTTGTTTCTGCTGACACGCCTCTCCCCCTTCTTTCTTGTGTCCACACCCTCCAACCACATCCTCGTCATGCTGCTGCTGCGCCGTCTTTTGGTCTTTGTTTTTCCCAAACATTCCCATCACCCCACGATCCTGATGCTCTGGTGCATTTGAATCCGCCATTACTATAAACTTCACAAATGCAACAATTCCAAGCAAAAAGAACTTCACAAGTTTGCAGGTTAAAGTGTCTGATCGAAATGGGTATGTGAGAATGAGTATTTATAGGGTTCTACCAGAGTGTAGAGTCTGTTTCGTAAGGCCACGTAAATACGTTATCCATGATAAATATCTCAAAATGGGTAGTGGGATAAATATCTAGATACACTATACACTAACAGTAAGGTTTTTATCTTCACAGGTGTCCATATCAAAGAGAGTGCAATTTCATGTAAAGGTAAGTTATTCGGTGACCAGAGAAAACTCCAGATTTGACAACTTTGTGGTGAATCACCCATTTACGTGTCCTTCATTTATTGTGGGCAATGGAAATGGATAAGCACCATGTATTTATTTTCCATTTTGTTAAATATTCTCATCCTTCGCGGAAACTATCTTGAAGGGGCATTCTGCTATATACTTGTAAACGAGAACAATTTTTATTTCTTAGTTAAAAATAAGTGAAATTAGATAAGTATAAATTAGTTTTGATAAATTATTGAGAATAGTAAGATATTTTAGTTTAATGATGGACAATTTTGATTTGATATTGGAACTAGATTAGGATTTGTTTGAAATTGTAATCTCTTTGTCAATAAAATAGTCTCAAAATTTGTATTAGATATATGCTTTGTCAAATATTAGGTCCATGGGTTTGGATCATATCTACAATTGCAAGTTTATCCTGCACATATTGATTTCACCCTATGCAATGTACAATTCTACTCTTTTGTTCACCTAAATGATGTTCATCTACTCCACCTCTTCCTAAAATCTAAGCACTAACAATATTTTGAATTAACTTGGAAGGGTTGGCATTGTCTCACAAGGAGATATGTTTTCCTAGGTCAATACCTAGAAATGTGTACAAAAGTTTGAAGATATTCTAGGAAAGGGTCACAAAATGATGTATGCAGATTTGTTACTCTTTTTAGTTCATCAAATCAATATGTTTCACTATTGATTTATCCTTTAATGCTCTAGGACATGAGAGGATTTATAAAATTATAAATGTAGGATGAATCCTAATGAATGCCTTAAAATACTAGCATAAAGCATCACATTTAACAAAACATATATTTAGTTGAATCAAGGAAACAAAAATAAAGAGTAATAGTTAAACCGATTTTGAATTTAAATTATAGAAAGGAAAGGCTCAAGTCCATGACTACAAGATCAACCTTGTAAATGTGGAAGGTGGAAAAATGACCAAATCCAAGTGCATCATGTTTATATTAAGGAAATTTAATAAATATATCTTGTAAATTCAAGGCTAGGATGAATATATGGGTGATTCCATAATAGTGTGTCATGATGTGGGATGGGACAAAAGAATGAGCCCAAGATGTCAAAATTTTGAAAACACCTTCAAATGGAGGACCTTCATTTAAAGGTGATATCATCATGACTCTTGAGTGAAGAAATTCATGGTCAAAATGTTTTATGGAAGAGACCTTTGAATTATTATATTTATTTTCTATTTTCAAGTGAACTTAGGTTTCTTAACAAACATAAAGATCTTTGTTTGATCTATTTAGAAAAATAAAAAAGTGGAGAAAAATTAAAATGTGTACTTTGTATTGATGTCTTTGTTTCAATAAATAAGGAAAACAAATCTTTAAAAATGTGTATACTCTAAATTATTATTTATTATAAAATTTTAATAAATAATAATTTAGATATATACTGAAAAAAATCATACACTATGGAACAAAATTACTCTAAATCTAATTAATCTAAATAAAATAATAATAATAAAAGTATGCAACCAAAAATTATGAAAACAACGCAAGCACTACATCTCAATGTCAATGAACCATGTTTAAGAAATTATGAATTTATCTTACTTCTAAAAAGTGTTGCATTATAGAATAAATATCACATTAAAATATTATAAAGTATTAAAAATTTATTAAGAAATTCTAAGAAAAAAGATAAATTAGTTTATAGGGGGCGGCTACCCAATTCTGATTCCTACAGTCTAAAACAAGGACAATTTGAGTTTTAAATTTAACTAAAAATTAATGACATCTTGTTTACAATGTCTTCACATCGTTTTAACTAACCTAATTTTCTTTTTCTACAATTAGATTCATCTAGCCTAACTACAATTAGTACCTCTAGCTTTATGAAGAAGGAATATGAAATAGCATATTAAAGACCTAACTATAGGAAGCCTATACAACAAGAAAATCTGCATTACTCAAGAAATCTTAGACAATCATATGAATATAAAGTAGAAACTTAACATCACTATGATGAGACACTATCATGACATTATCATGACTAACAAAATTTTGCCTTAAATCTAGATTAAACAATAATAAAAAATTCCCTTAAAAAAAAATTGTGTCTTTGCATAGATAGATTTTAATTCATTCAAATTAATCATTTTACACTAAATACTTTATTTAAATTTCCACATATAATATCTTATTATTATTATTATTATTATTATTATTATTATTATTATTATTATTATTATTTCCTTCCCGAAAAAAAGAAAAGTTAACTTATTCATGTATTAGATGTCGTCAAAATTAAATTTCCAAATGGTCTATTTTTTTAATGACAATAAGATTAAATATAATTATAATAGAGGAATCTCTTCTCGAAAATTATCCAACCACAATTATTGAACATATGATACATTATGATGATGAGGATTTTCAAATTCACTAAACTAAATAGTTAAATTCACTAAGACTTCCTTTCATTATTATCATATACTTATCTATATATACTAGACAAAGTAGTCACCCTTATTAAAAGTTCAACCCTTTTTCCAACTCTCATTATTATATTTTAAAATAATTAGTTAATTATTTATCCATCTTTTAAGTACAAGTTTATGTTTAATCCTTTATACTATTATTTATGTGCAAAACTTGAAGATTCTATTATCACATTTGCCAAAACATTTATTAATGAATACATTTAAAAAGAAAGTAATTTATGACCCACCAATTACACTTGATACTTCCTAATTCAAATTTAATTCCATTTTTTAAAAATGATTAAGTATTGTCTCGAAGGATAACCTCATGGTTACTTATGCCTAGATTCACCATTCTCTATAGAATGTTTCAAAAATAAATTTTATTTTCCTGAACTCCCATTCTCGATCTATATGGTTAGAGAGTAATGCTTCATTAAAAGAATTCCTTGACTTATTTTGACCTTCTTAATCTAATTTAATACATTCAAATATCCTCATGACCCCTTTTAAAAGCTGAATTATGAATCACTTGTGGAGTTATTTCTGAGCAAACAAGAGCTCTGTGCGAGTTGGAGTCCCTGCCTTAAGTAGTTCTGAGTGTAGGGAGATAAAACTTTGCACAAACTATTCTTGCAGTGATCCAGAAAAGTGAGAAGGGTCATTGGAGCCCTGTCTTTTTCTCCTAATATAATCTTAGTCAATTTAAGAAGATACATTGAATGAACAACTAATGATGGCTTAAATACATGTAGATCAGAAGAGTTATTTAAAAAAGACTTCTTGAGTCTGCACAACAACACCTCCCTTTCAAGACTTCATAGAAAGGGAACGCTGAAATAGTAAGAACTGTATAGACCTCAAATTTAAATTTTATATACCACTCAAAGCTAGTACAGTAGCATTGCATTGAACTGAATCCCTACATCAAACTAACTTTATGAGATAATATTTTATGTAAGGCACTTTGTAACAGGAAAGCAGATGCCTATACTTTAGAAACCAAGCAGAAAAACTTTGAAACATCATTAGCTTTTGACCAGAGATTATGATTACCATTAGAGCTCTACCTATATGTATAAATGATATTAGTTAGTGCAAAAGTGAACATAAAAGAAACATGTTTTTAGATATGCTTGTTTCACAAATCGCAATTTCAACTCCCTTTGTATTTTGTAATTTTCCGGATATTATGATTTTATCTCAACAAAAATCGCTGGTCCATTATGTGGTCCAGTAGATACCAAACTGAGTTCATTCCATTTGATAAAAGATGGCTAAAAAGGTTGTCAACCGCATGATCATAGAGCCCCCTCAAGATATAGTACTCAAAACATCCACATATGATAGAATTTAGAGAAATGACAGCAGTGCAAAGTTAGAGATACACAGAAATAGAACAATCTATATGTCCACTAAAGAGAATTACTTGACAAATATTGCTTCTTCATCTTTAAAATGCCTATTGTCAGTAGTCTAACAGCATATGTTCAAGAAAATCACATGTTCAAGAAATGTCAAATGGACATAGAATTGCATCTTCAAATCAGCTTCTTATTCGGAAGGAAAATTTACATGGAAACAAGTTCTTTGTTATATAATAAGATGCTATGGACTATGGAAGTAATTAATTACCAAAAACTGTAATAGAATTTTTTGTAAATGCTTTTCTAGATTTTCATTTAAATACATAATATATCAAAGTGCAAAACTTACAGAACTAACATTTGAAAGAGCTATAATTTGAGTCTCCATCAACATTGGACAAACAAGAGTCCATACAAAATCAATTGCTGACTTCAAAGCCCAAAATAAATGCCTTGACCATTCAAATGACACCGCCTTTGTTAAATATCATTGATGGTGTTGATCTTTAAAGCAAAAGAATGCTTGATGATAGGTAAGGTGGTGTTGATGGGGGAGTGTTTGGCATGCTAGTGTAGTAGGTTCTAAATTGAATGAAGCATCGCTTGAGTACGGTTCAGGATGTTTTCTCCAAATGGATGGTTCTGACTCTATAAATACAAATGAGAAACTATTAGATCTGTTAAAACAATCCACAAAGACTTCAACAAAAAAAAGCTTCCTAAATTTATTACAAAAATCCATGAAATAAAATTGGAACATGAATGGAAGTTGAAAAAAATATGGAAAATCATGTAAGGAATAGAAAAAGGATGTCTAACCTTATGACAGCTCCTTGCTTTCAAATCACAGACTGGAAAATCATATGGGCAACAATGGGAGTGATCGTTACAACAAGTAGCAGATTCATAATGAATACCCAATGCGCACTTGTCAATGTTGTACGTAATCAGCTTTGAAAAGCTTCCAACATAAACATCATGTTTATGATTTATGTCATTTCTCAAGGTTAACAGCCTTTAGTGGTTTAGTATAAGATACCAGATCTAGAGTGATTGGATCAGTAGTCAATTTAAATAGCAGAAATATTAGAAAACCTAAAGATCAAGACAAGGTTAGATGAAATGCTCCAAATCAATTCTCCTAGTCATATTTCAGGTCCAACAAGGACAAGTTCAATAGTTACCAACACTAATTAGAACAATCTAGTCCTCCCCTTCAAAGAGCTTTGTGCTACTTCAACATAATGGGCTACAGTATATGCAACCACTCCCTAATTAGAGAACAACATTTGCAGGGAAACATAAAGCTTAGAGTTTCTAGATGACCCACATAATTGTTTCTAATTCAACATTTCAATTGAACTGCATCATTCCTCAACAGGAACATGCACACAAAAGGATGGGCTTGAAATGTTCTGAGTAAATACAATTACATAGACCATGTAGAAACTATGAGCAACACTCCAAAACAGTTGAGGAACCCAATACAGAACCACCATAACTATGTCATGTCAAGAAGCCATTATTCCCAAGAGCCCCTAGCTGATGCAAAAGATGAGTCCCACCCATAAATATGAAACTTGCATCTATTGTCATTTCAAATATCTCAAAACTGCTAACAAAACAATAATGACTGTAATTGGAAAATGCAGGCATGGCCAACAAAAGAGAAGTATGGTCTACCACTGTCACCCTTGGAAGCCCAAAATTGCATGCTAAGAAGTCAGGATTCAGAAAACAGTTCTGATTTTATGCAAAAGATGAGTGATACCCATGTCGATGAGACCTGCAAGTATTGTCTTTTTGAGGAACACAAAACTATTGACACAATAAATATGACTGTAATTTAAAAAAGCAGGCATGGCCAAAAAAAGGTAAGCTTTTCTATTATTGTGTCTATGGTGTGGTTTGGCCTTTCTAAAGTGATAATGGTAGAGCTCTAATTTTCCTTTGGCTGTGATTGCTTTTACTTTATTTTTAGTAGATGTGAACTCCTTGAGAATACCCATTTTCCCCTTTTGGTTACCTAGAGAATCAAGGATCTAGGTACCCTGTTTTCTAGTGCACACACATTCTACCTTATGCCTTTGTTGAACATGTCATTTTGGCTCCCTAGTGTGACACTGTTTGAAACTTTCTAGACAACTTGAAACTGTCCTGGCACGGTTGAAAAACTATGAACTAATGGACTATATAAGATTCCAAAACAACATTACCCCACACAACCCTCATGCTTTTTAAAAGCTATGGCCCAACGAGGACTGAAACCAACAACCTTCCAAAAAGGTATCTACACCCCGTATACTCAGCATAGTATACAGATGAGATTCCATGTAGGTAGCTTAGATTCCCATTTTTCAAGGACAGATGATTTTGTGTAAGTGTAACAGTGGCAAACAATTAAATTTAGGCTCTGGTCCCATACTAGCACTACGCCAAAAAAACTCACAATTAACCCCAATAATCACCACCTAATTCATTTTTCATGCCATTTCCTAAGTTTTCCAAAAAGTGGTTTTGAAATTTAATGTGTATAAATATCAATTTTTTAGCTCATTTCTACACCTAGGAGAAGAAAAATAAACAAACAGGGAGATTGGAAAAGTCTAGCTGTTCAGGTTAAACTTTGAATAAATTGTTTTTAAATTAAAAATCTTGAACACTACCTAGGGTTTTTCATTTAATTATACCCTAATGAGGGTTCAGTATAAAACATTGGGTTGTCCCTAAATTTTGAACACTATTGAAGGTTTTTCTTTTTATTATACCCTAAAGAGGGTTTCTCTTTATAAAATATTGGGTTGCCCCAAAAATAGTAGGTTGTGTTTGATGAAATCAGTATGGCACTATTCTCTTAGGACCAAGAATATATTTTTAAATTTTTTTATAAAGACCCTCCCAGGTAAAAGTAAAATATTTGTTTTTGCAATGCTAATTGTTTTTACTTTTTTAAATAGTTAATGCTTTTTTATATATTATGTTTATTTCATAATCTATATGCACTATATTTGACATCAAATAACAAAATCAATAAAAATAATCTTGTACAAATATAATATTCATGTTTTAAGTACCCTAGTGTTTGCCGAGTATTTTCCATTTTAAATCTAGGTGGAACTTAATTCCATTTTCCATTTACACCATTGCCATGCTTGTCAGTGCCATGCAAATGGAATGCTAGTATAAGGGCCCATGGAGAGAATGCTTGCTAAAATTAATCATTAAGTGCTGTTGAGAAAACAAAAATGTGTCCAATGCAGGTATCTTGAATTCCCATTTTTGAGTACTAGTGATTCTATGAAAGTGTATCGTTGGATGAACTGGAAAATTTTGGTTGTGTACCCACAAAGGGGAGCTAGCTAAAATTTCCCAGCAGGTACTGCTTAGAAGACAAAGGAGCCTTTTCAAAGCCAAAAGTTCCCTATTTTCTTAATTTCTTTCCTATTAAGAAATCTTAGGTAGAACCGAGCAATGTCGGATGAGAAATTATAGTAACTATATGCAATGGAAATCAAAACTTCAAAAAATATCATGCAAGCTGCTTATTGGTTTTTTAAAGGCTTAGACTATCCCATGTTATTATTTAATAAGCACAATGCATATTTTGGAATCTTCTACACTGATTAACGACAAATTTGTCACATGGCTACATTTTAGTCTTCACTCCCTTTTTATTTTCCCTTTCAATTTTTACCTCCAAAATTTAGTAATTCCAAAACTTCAATACAGTGGTAATTACTCAAAATAAGCAGTAAAAGAAATCAATAAATTGGTAGTTTCATAAAATAAGCAGGTAAAAAAAAATCATGAGCTTAACATCCACAAATAATCTCCTAAAAAGTCTGTGTAGTGGCTCCCAGTAAATTTAGCTAATAGCTAAGCTGCTGAATGGTACCTTGTTGTCAGCAGACGGAGGAATCTTTCACCTCTTTCCCAACAACAGCTTTGTAGCTACATATGTGGAGATCCTCTTTTACAATGAAAGGCTCATTTTAATTCTGTAGCTGCATTTTCAATTTTATTTTTTACATGGTACTATCCTCAGAGTAAAAGATAGATGCCTAGGGCACTTCCATGGGACCATTTCCAAAGATAATGTGGGAATGGCCATACGTTGTAAGGTTTTCAAAATTTTAGTAAGAAAGTTTGTTTTGACACCAAGTATGAAGAGAGGGGGAACTTGAGATTTCCCAGAAGAGCAGAGGAGTTTTTAGGTTATT
The DNA here is from genome assembly GCA_007258455.2 of Sequoia sempervirens. Lineage (NCBI taxonomy): Eukaryota > Viridiplantae > Streptophyta > Pinopsida > Cupressales > Cupressaceae > Sequoia > Sequoia sempervirens. The sequence continues at coordinate 24,118 of VDFB02333383.1, read as the reverse complement.
CATCTGCCAAGTAGTAGCTATTTCTTGATGTAATTCTTTTTCCAGTTTCTCCAAAAAATCTATAAAACAAAATATTTATTCTCATTTTCTTTAAGCCAAAAGGTGCTTTGTAATTGGCACAAGACCATATTCATACAGACTGGCCTTAACATTTCTAGGTAGCAGCAGCTAAGAAATTAGAAGCACCCCTTCCACGAGACCAGTACCAAAGCCAAAATTGTACACACCTGAGTGGAGGGGATCCTTCCATTGGGACCACCACCCAAGCCAAAAATGGTCATGCCTAAATGGAGTTCCCCTATTAGAGTGGCTCTAAAAGGTAAACAGGCACGAAAAGGTACAAAAATAAACAAATAAGTTTTCGCCACTATCACTCCAGAAAATTCTCACCTGCAATGCAATTAATGTAGAAATTTTTTTATTTTCTGAACCTGCTAGCCAACCATGTTCTCACTCTGCTGATAAGGCAGAATATTGCAGCTTCCTGCATTACCTATATTTCAACTCAGGCATTGCACGTTACAACCCTAATGTTGTCAATACAGTATCTCTCCTTCATGCAAAACCCTGTTCTTCAAAATCATCTGCCAGCTAGAAGTCTAGAACTCAAACCTGCAATACCCAACACAACTAGACCCGACATAACCAACACTCTTAATCACCAAACACAAAACTGGTACTGTTTTAACATCTCGTATTATCTGCCACACCCTTAATGATATCGAAAATCCATTAACCATCTAAGAAAAAACCCACAATTGCCACCGCAGAGCAGACCCACATTCGACCAACACAACATATACCCACATTACACCTACCCAGCCCAAACCCATTTTACACCTACACAGCACTAGAATTTTTAAACATGCATCATATTTCAACTACATACATTACCCTCCATGGCCATAATTCAGTTGAAAAGCAATTCTGCCCCCACCCCAGGTACATATCCCCTCTACCACTGACCTAGTATTTTCTAGTTTGGAAGAAACAGACACCAAATTAAAAAGATGGATATAACCCAAGAACAGGGCAATTGCATCCCTAATTTGAAATTTCTAAGGCATCCAAAACACAAAATGAGCATGATCAAGAAGAGTTTGCCTATAATTCATCAACCCGAAATAAGCACATCCAAAAATTTAAAAAACATTTATACAACCCTAGAAAACAGTATAATTCATCCCCATGTCTTTCTTAAAATTTCTCAATGAAAGTTCACAGCAAATGGAGAATGTGGATGCATTCACTAGTGTTTATACACTATTTAAATTTTCTAATTCACAAAGGTTCATTGCCAAAAACGATGTGAGTTCACCCAAAAGCTGGATATTTGAACCCTTATTATCTCGGGAAGCCGCAAAGACACAAACAAACCTAATTCACAATAGGGTGGCATTCAAAAGAATCATACACAACAGACAAAAAAATCTAATTCCTTGTTTTGGTATCCTTAAACAACAAGACACATAAACAGACATAATTCAATGTAGGGGTCCCTCCAAAATACAAACCAGTAAATTATACTTCAATAGCAATGGCAAAAATTGTAAAAACAACAGAGTTAAAATTTTTGATAAAATAGTAGACACATAAATTTATAATTTAATAAAAAGCACAGCTTACTATCCATAGCAGGCCCATTTGTTTGCATGGGTTCGTCAACTGGTGCAGCACAAAGGGCATCAAGAGCCACGTCTGCAGCGGCATTCTCTGCTTCTCTCAGAGTCCTAGGTATTACAATGATCGAAAGACATGCACAAAATGGATTTGTTGCAGATGCTTTAAACACATTCAAGAAAATACAATCGGTAGGTATAAGGCCGAACTGCACAGCTCTTGCCGGCTTCCTATGTGCCTAATGTAAAATGTAAAATGTGCGACCCTAGTCTAGTCACGTGAATTGTTTGACAAAAAATTGTATGCAAAATGCGTCAGCACAGACAGGGCACGCGACTTGTTTGACAGAAAGCCTCAACAAATTGTGGTCTCATGGAATGCTTTAATTGTAGGATATGCACAAAATGGGTTTGACGAAGGGCTTTAGGAATTTCCCAGGAAAGGCAATTGCCAGGTATATAACCATACTCCTCGATTGTTGCCAGCAAACTGCGTGTGTATGTCAAAATAGGTGCTCAGAAGCAGGGTATGGAGATGATCCCAGAAGGGGATTCTTGACGGAGAGTCCAGTCGCAGAGCTCTGGAAGCCGTGTATGAAAAATGTGGAAGAATAGACAAGGCATGAGAACCGTTTGATAGAATAAGTTCATGAATGAAGCATAGGCAAGACACAAGAACTGTTGACAGAACACCTCATAGATATGTGATCTCGAGACAACAACGATGAGTGCCCGATTCACAGTTGGTCTTAAAATCTACTTCTTGAAGATCATTCTTTAAAGTATTTAGCTTGTGAATGGATTTGTTACGAAGGTTTTAACCCATCTCATACATGGTGTTCAACGAAAGAGGGAAGAATGCATACTTGCAACCACAACCACTGCTTTCATTTAATAGACATAAACATTTATTTTTATAATGACATAAAACGCATCCCAAAATGGCCTAGCTATGTATAGATTCCAACGTAACAGCAAACAAAATCGCTAAACCATGGCTGGTAACTTATCTCATCATTTTGCACAAATTGTATCACGTGGCCTCAGATTCTACCCATGTGTAAGCCTTCACTCTGCCTGGTAAATATGTATTCCAAATGTGGAGACAAAGACAAGGCACATGAACTATTGATAGAATGCCTCCGAGAGAGATATGGTTTCCGGGCTGAAAAAAACTGAATGCAAGATATGTACAAAACGGATTTATTGGAGATGATTTAGAAAATCTCTATCAATTGACAGCGGCAGTTGTAAAGCCAAATTCCTCAACCTTTTTCCCACAGCATCCCCTCGCGTATTCCCAAAAATGGGAGCCTTCCCTTAATTTCAAACATTCTTATATATCTTATTCTTGATCTTCAACCAAAATATGCCCATGTGTACATTCTTGAATGTATGAGAATATTTATATTTTAGCTGGGTACTAATTGCATTATAATGAAAAGAATGGGATAACTAATCTAAATTTTTGTTTTTTGATAAATAGGGAAGTATTAGTTGTATGTTTTCCTATAATCTTTAGAAACAAGAGGTTTTGTAAAGGATAGTGTATCACATTTTTGTATGGGTCATTTTAGTTTCATATGTATGCTAGAATCTTCTTAGTTACAATTGCATGTCTCTAATATGTGGGCAATGTTGTTCATTGCAAGCCTTTAAGTTTTAAGTTTCTCTTTCTTTTATGTTTAATTTATATTTGTACATAATTCCTGTGCATTTTAGTTTGTGGCCTTATTTTATTCTTCTCCCTATCTTCTTGATTTGGTATGCTCCATTAGAGACTCCTAGATTCTTGTTGTACCTTTTGGACATTTAAGTCCCTAACAAGAGGTGTTGTTGACATTCATTCTTGGAATAACCTATTTCTATCTCTTTACAGTGTTTTGGCATGCTTAACATTGACAATCAATCCAAAAAATCAAATTAGGGTTTCATCCTTATGTCTTTACCTAGCTATATGATAGATGCCCTTTTTTATTTGTTTCCACATATGCACTTATTAAATATTTTATGATTTTAATAATATTTTGTGTTATAATGATGGTGAAATATTATAACAATGCCTAAGTCCCTACTTTTCCTCATGTAGTTTATTTCTAATTGGCCATTGACTTATGATAAGTGAAAAATTATTTTTGTGTTTGCTCAACAAGAAACTTTCACTTTTGTGTTGGCACATTAGTGAATTTGTACAAAGTCACATGTATTCTCTTTACTCTATACATGAAAAAAATGGTTGGATTCTTTGTTGTGAATTCTATCATTTATCCATTCAAAAAGGAGTTCTTTGTAGTTTTATTTTCTAGATGTCATGGACTTAAGGGTAAAATAGAACTATTGGTAAAGATGAAAGTAGGTGGATGCCTAATTGGACTTGCATTATAAAGGAGTAATTCCAAATATGGCCAAGTGGCCCAATGATTTATGTTTTGTGGAATTTATATTTATTAGATGTTATCCTTTGCGAAGGGAAATGAGAGTGTGACATGTTCTATTTTTTTAAGAAATGGAAAATTGGCTAAACAAGTGGATTGTAACTTCAACCATTATGTTTCATCCTAAAGTGAAGAGATTACATTAGTAATACATTTGGTGTATGTGTTGCACTTTCACTATATTTTTCATCACAATTGTGGTTACACAAATCCTAAAGACAACACAAAAACCTAATTCTAGTGAATGTTGAGATTGGTTTGTGGGATAAACTTATGATTAGATAGTAGAAACAACAAAAAACTATATGTAAGTGTGATCCTAAGAATTTTACCCTCTTCTAACGTGCAAAATAACTCAAAATACAAGTGATAAAAGACTAAGGACACCTCAAGATTAGCCTAAAGAGTGATAAAACAAGAAGGAAAATGGATAAAACAAAATACAAACGATTTCACCTTCCTTGCTATTGATATCTCTTTGATTGGCCCTTGCTTGGAATGATTTCTGTGCTCCTTAGATGATTGCTTGAGTGGCTAAATGCAAGATTCAATGTGCAAGATGATTAAGAGAGATGACTAAATGATGGCAAAGGATTGAGGATGCAAATTGGCAGCATGTAGTTATGAAAATACAAAGTGTTCTAAAATACAAATTGGCAGCATAAGGGTGCTCCCAATGAAAGTGTTGAAAATTCCCTTGAAGAGGGGGTATTTATAGAAGAATTTGAATTCTCTAGAGAATTCAACGGTCAAGATTGCTCCAACAAGGCCAAGATGAAGGGCTATGGTGGGTTGAGAACCCACAAGCCCTCACATCTTGACATGTGGAGGGTGAAGTGGCCAAGGAAGATGAGGTGTAAGTGAGGTGTCAAAAAGTACATGAGGTGGAGGAAGGACAAGCACCTTGGGGAGTGGGAATATTTCACAAAAGGGATTTCTTTGTCAAGTGGGAGTGAAAGGGACATTTGAGGAATTTTGGAATTCTTCAAAAGTCTACATGGGAAAAGGAAAGGTGGTTGGGGAAATAGGTGTGAATTAAAAATTCACATTCCTAGGAAGGATCTAGATGATAAAGGTGGGCTCCAAAAAGGTGGGACTTGGTCACATGTGGATATTGTGACAAGTCCAAGGTTCTACTAAGCCTTGGAAGGATGGAATGTGAATAAAATTCACATATAAAGGAGGGAATCTAGGACAAATAAATGTAATTAAAAATTCACATAGGAAAGGGAAGGAGTTGACCAAGGTACTAATTGGGTTTGACTAATCGGTAGTTAGAGATAATTAGGGATTAGAAGCCAACTTGCAAAGTTGGAGGATGTGACACATCCAATCAAGGATTAGGCATGTGCACATCCTAATGAAGAAATTAGGAGATGGATTAGGATTAGATGAAATGACATGTGAAGAATTAAATAAATGTACATTTATTTAATTTATTTGATGAAAGGAGGGATTAAAGAGGGTAAGGTATTTAATTATTAATTAAATACCTTAGGGATTTGGCAGAATTAAAGATATTAATTAAATAATAGTAATATTACTTAATTAACTCGGATAGAAGGATGTTTAGACGAAAAGTGATAAATTTGGATAAATTAAGTGTCCAAATTTGGATGTCTACAGTAAGAATTGGAAATATTTGCTTCATCATTAGGCTCTTTATATCAAGGTAGGTTTTCCCAAAGGTATTTTGATAGGACAATAAAAGAGATAAAAATAACACTTAATTCATCAACAACTAGACCTAATATATGATATTCCCTTTGTTACATCAAAAATTGAATGCCCTAACAAGTTCACATTTTGTTTTAGGCTTTCTTTAGTGACCATTCCCATATCATATTTAGGGATTATTTTAACCTCAACCTTGGTCATTTTTCCTTTACCACATTACCAAATTTTCTATCACATTTTGGTTCTTCTTACTTGTTGGCATATAGTTGTCATTAATGTAACAAGAGAAAATCATGCAAAGGAGATTGTTGGCATGATGACAAAGGATGAATGTGAGAGAAGTGGATCTGATGGAAAATTAGGCTACATATTTGATATGGGTTTTTCAAGAGCATTCCAGTGATGTGCTTTATAGATATAGCAGTTGATGAATACACCCAAGAATGAACTATTTCTGCTCTCAGGTGATATTAGGGTTCACACATAAACCCTAATATGTTTACAGTCATGGCGTCTTGAACATAAATTCTATTTTTTTGGTGACTTAGCATTGTAGGTTGCAGGTCACATAAGTAATAACTTATGTCATTCATCTTGTGGAGGTGACTGACCCCTCTACCTAGCACTTTAAAGTTATACATTTCCATCAGTTCAGCGAGACACTAGTGTATCGATAAGAGTCAAGTTGGAGTCTCTTTGACAACTCAACAACTCTTATTTGTGAGACAATTCAATGTTGGCAAGAGTCAAGCAAAAGTCTCTTCGATGACCCAATGATCATTTCATCGGCCAGACACCCATGTATCGGTACGAGTCTAGAAGGACTCTCTTCAATTGAGTGATAAGAAGGAGATATTTATTGACGTGAGTGATTTTTTTCGGTGGGACCTTGTTCACACTCCCTTTGATGGTCTGATAACTATGGTGGGACTCGAAGCTATGGCAAGATTCTGAGATCGCAGAAGTATAGAACTTTAGAACCATAAATCGGGGGTTGTCAAGTTTTGGAAACCTCTAACTTACTTACCCAACCATGATGATTGTTGATAAAGAAGGTGGGACCCAATAGGTTGACAATGGAGTTTGGTGACATCAGAGGTGTATACACGACCTGTGGGGCTAGTAGGGAATGGTGAAGATTGATCCTTGGAGATCAAATGGTGCTCACTGCAGAGTCTTGGTGGGACCAAATAGTGGAAGGTGTAGACATGTGGACATATGACGACATCGTGTGGACCCCACATTGGAATAATGTATTAGGGATTATTGTTTTCATTAGAGTGACATTCTATCATCGGTAGGACTCTCAAGGTAGTCCCTTTGATGTAGTGATGATAACCTTCATCGGTGAAACAAAGTGATATCACTAGGACTATGGAGCTAGTCCCTATGATAAGGCAATGGGAGAATGGATGCCAAATGTGGGACCTGATAAGGTAAGGATGATGAACATTCAAAGAGTGAATGAAAGGATGACATGTGGGGATGACCTATCTAATGGACCCCACGTATGGAAAGTAGTGTATGGAGGAGATATATAGTGCATATTGTTTGGCGATTAATCCAACGGTCATTGTTAGTCAGTGGAGATCGACGATGGAGATTTGAAAATTGTTTATCAAACGGTTGAACCTTAAAGGTGTTGAGATGAATGGATAATGCACATTCATGTTGTGAAGAAAAGATTGATGGCCCAGATTTAATGATAAATATTTACAATAGCCATGAGAGTATGAATGAGGGTTTCGACTGGTAACCAACATAGAAGAATAAATTAATTGGTCCAACTACACCAAGCAACCAATGTAAATGAAGATTTTACCTTTAAGGCGGTAGAACAAATTGTAGAGGTGGTCAAGATCGAATCAAATCGAATGGTCAGGAGAATGCATAATCAAATTTTAGGGTTTGATAGAGAGAATAAAGAAAAAAAATTTGTATCAAAATTAAATGTTGTATGGCTTGATGCAAAGGTATGGTGATATCTAATAAACCTTATTAGATGTCTTTATGATGAGCTAGATGATGGCATGTAGCTCGATGTACATGTAGCTTGCTAGTGAAGTTTGCAAGTGAAGGAAACCCTAGCAGAAGATTTGAGAAGATTTGGATGGTACAAAGATTCTCGAGGAAGTGATTGCAGCTTAGTTGAGAGAAGAAAAAGAAGATTGTCATAGAATTTTCCATGGGTTGTATCTGCAAGAAGAAAAGAGGAAAGATAACTATCAGTGCAGATAGTGAATGTACATATGTGTGACCTAGACGCAACACATATAATCATCTAGGTTTTTCATTTAGGGGTGTTTTGTTGAGAGTGCAGCTTTAACAGTAGTAGTGTAAGTTGCAGGGTGCACAACAGTTCATTGAATGTAATGGTGCATTTTTAGGTTGAGTGGAACCAAATTGTATGCATATATGAACTTGTAATTCTATTGAGGTTGTAGCCTCATTGAACTAAGTTGTAGCTCAAACTAGGTGATTGTAGTCTCCTTAGAGTTGTAGCTCATAAAACAAGGTGTTGTAGCATCCTTGAACTTGTAGCTTCTAAATTAGGGATTTTAAGCTTCTTTGGGTTGTATCCCTAAACATTGTAATAGAGATTTCATTTGTGATGCTAGATTTGAGCAGTAGCCTCGAGCAACTTTTATCACCATGGTTTTTCCAATCTTGTGTTTTCCACATATATTTGGTGTTTTGAGCATGTGTTATGTTTTTTGTCTATTTGCATGCTTATGTTTGCATCTTTAGTTTTCAATCTACACATTAAGAGTTTAACAAAGAAATCTACACAAAGTATTTGAGCTAAGAAAGTAATCTGTATAAAGGTGTTTGAGGGCTAAAGTTTTAGTATCTACTAATTCACCCCCCTCTCTATAGAACATTATGTTCTAACATTATTGACATAAAATCACATGTTAAATTTTGAATAATTTCTCTAGAATATGAGTGCAATATTCTTGAGCATTCAGATATACTATAGTGTCCAATTAATTTCACAAAATTTAATTGTTTCTTCTTTACCATCTACCTAACATAGACAAAAGATAATACAATTATTCTATAACATGTGCAATTAAATAGTTAACCTAACATGGGAAAAAGATAATACAATTAGGGTGATCCCACAATAGTGGTTTACAATTTTTGGCCAAATTGGACACTGAAAATTTTTTTTAACACAATCTCCACATTCGGGCACCTATAGCGATTAAACCATAAGGAATTTGAAGATGATGCAAACTAGAGTCTTGTCATATTTTGTCTGTAGATTCTAAAATATTTTTTCAATTTTTTGGAATCCAGATTGCACTTCTTTTTCCATCTCCCACGAAAATTGGTTTTTTTTCAAAAACAGCATTTCTAAAAGTGCGCACGTATAATGCATAACTTTTTTCCTTGAAAGATAAAATTCCAATTCTTTCAAATTTAGATTTAATCTGCGATATCTAGTGCTTCCACTTGGTTAGATAGTTTTTTATTGAATATTTTTTCTTTAATCAAGTTTCAAAGTCAAATCAATTACAACTCAGACATAACACAACCGTATAACGCATAACTTTTACTGTATGTATCATTTTTTTTTTCTTTTGTTGGATTAAGGACTCCAATATATAGTGCACTCATATTTTTAAATTTTTTTTTTGATAATCTTCTATTTTTCCACTTGTGCAGAACAGAGAGTTTTGTTTTTAGTGAAAAACCTATATTTAATAAAACTTAAAAAACAAATAGATAATATAATCAAAACATACTAAAATTATATTTGTTGGATAGCTCGTTTTGAGGAGAACCCGAAACTAGTTGGGTTTTTGAGATCTCCTCCATTTTCATTCTCAAATTGAGCTTCAAAGTGCAAAATTCTCAGAAATTCTGGTGCCTTAGGAAGCAAGGATGAAAAAACATGGGTTCGGCCGAACAAATGTTCGGTCGAAGAAAATAGAAATGTTCGGTCAAATAGGGGTTCGACCAAACCCACCACAAATGGAATAAAAAAAATGATTTTAAATGGGTTCGACCGAACATTCTAAATATGTTCGGTCGAACACCTTGTTTTTAATATTAATATAAATATTCTTTATATTCTTTTTAAATGATAACTTAAGAGAAAGATATGGAGGGAGTGGGGGTAGGTGGAAAGGCTTAAATTTGATGGCCATATGACCGTATTTAAAGATTTTTGCCGTAGAATACAATCAAAATTTTTAGAAGATTGTAAAAGGAGATATTTTGGATAAACTGTCAAAATTTATATAGAATTATAATGATATATATGTTTGATTTATATATAATTTTACATACACTAAGGTATATCATAATGTTTTAAGGGCACCCTTGAATAGATAACCGTAATTAAAAAAATTGTTGACAATCAAATTCAACCATCAAATTTAATCCTTAGGGAGATACTTCAGAGAGAGAGGGGGGGGAGTGGGAGAGAGATAAAGGGTAGGGGGTCCTAGGGTTTAAGGGTTAAGGGTAGAGGAGCTCGAGAGGGAGAGTGGGTAGGAGGGATAGACTTTTTAGAGGGGGTGGGAGAGGAGATAGGGAGTGGGGGGGTGTACGAGGGTTAAGGGTAGAGGGAGAGGGAGAGGGAGTAGGAGGGGAGGAGACTTGAGAGAGAGGGGTCGGATTAAGGGTAGAAGTTGTACAAGTGTTAGGGGTGGGGAGGGGTGGCAGGAGAAACTTGGGGAGATGGGGAGTGGGAGAGATAGGGTGGGGGAGAGGAGAGGGGTGAGGAGACTTGAGAGAGATTGGGGAGGTGGGAGAGAGATAAAGGTGGGTTTGAGCTTAAGGGTGGGGAGAGGAGGGATAGGAGAGACTTGAGAGAGATTGGGGGAGTGGGAGAGATAAAAGGTAGGGCTTAAGGGTTAAGAGTAGAGGGGCGAGAGGGAGAGGTTGTAGGAGGGAGAGAAATAAAGGGTAGGGTTTAAGGGTTAAGGGTAGAGGGGAGAGAGGGAGAGGCGGTGGGACGGAAAGACTTAAGAGAGAGGGTGGGGGTGGGAAATAAAGGGTAGGGAGTGTACAAGGGTTAGGGTAGGAGAGAGGAGAGGTAGGAGGAGAGACTTGAGAGAGAGTCTGAGGAGAGATAAAGGGTGAGGGGTGTACAAGGTTAAGGGTAGAGAGGCGGAGGGAGGATGAAGAGACTTGGAAGATGGGGGAGTGGGAGAGAGATAAAGGAGTGAGGTTTAAGTGTTAAGGGAGAGAGGGTGGGAGGAGAGACTTGAGAGAGAGAGGGGAGTGGGAGAGAGATAAAGGGTAGGTTTAAGGAGTTAGGGTAGAGGGAGAGAGAGGAGGGTTAGGAGGGAGACTTGAGAGAGAGGGGGTGGGAGAGACATAAGGGTAGGGTTTAAGGGTTAAAGGGTAGAGGGAGAGGAGATGGGGAGGGGGGTAGGAGGAGAGACAAAGGGTAGGGGTGTACACAAGGGTTAAGGGTAGAGGGAGAGGGGAGGGTGGGAGGAGACTTGAGGAGAGGGTGGAGTGGGAGACTGCAGGTAGGGTTTAAGGGTTTAAGGGTGGGGAGAGAGGGAGAGAAGGTAGGAGGGAGAGACTTGAGAGAGAGAGGGGGGAGTGGGAGAGAGATAAAGGGTAGGGGGTGTACAAGGCTTAAGGGTAGAGGGGAGAGGGGGGAGGAGGTAGGAGGGAGTGACTTGAGAGAGAG
>VDFB02333383.1:0-11887 GCA_007258455.2 Sequoia sempervirens | reverse complement strand
CTGAGAAAGAATCTTGGCCCAGCTCTTATCCTGCTCCTTACACTTGGCCCAGCTCTTATCCTGCTCCTTACACCACCTCCAATATAGTTTCGCAGCCAAAGCCACACTGGTCAAAGCCATTTGTCGTAGACCCAAGCCACCATATTGCTTTGGGCTACACACCACCTCCCATCTAACTAAACTCCATTTGGAAGACTCCAAGCAACCAGCCCATAAAAATTGTCGTGTCACAGAATCCAAATCCTTAACAAAACCCGAAGGGGCAACTTGTAGCATGCATCTGTAAATGGGAAAAGCCTGTACCACTGACTTGATAAGCTGAACACGACCAGCAAAGGATAACCACCGGTGAGTCCAGTGATTAACCTTCACCCTAAATTTATCTAAAATGCTCTGCCATGACTCCCGAGGAAATCTACCCCCCGCTATAGGGAAACCAAGATAGGTCAAAGGAAGTGTCCCTATCTGAAATCTCAATGTTTGAACAATCCTCCTCTGAATGGGGTGCGGAGTGTTGAAGAAGAAAATAGAAGACTTATCCTCATTGATTTGTTGACCTGAGGCAGCCAAGTAAACATCCAACACCCTACATAAATTAGAAGCCTCTCGCATTGTAGCCATACCCATCAGAGCAGTATCATCCACAAATTGTAGATGAGACTGCGGAGGTAAATTACCTCCCCATTGCCAACCCTGAATGCTACCCATCTCCACATTCTTTCTAAGCAATCTCCCCAAACCCTCAGCAAGGAGGATAAACAAGTACGGAGAGAGAGGATCCCCCTGGCGAAGGCCCCTAGAAGCACCGAAGAGCTCAGAATGATTCCCATTAATAAGCATAGAGAAAGAGACTGAGGTGACACAACTCCTAACCCATTGAATCCATTCCGCCGCAAACCCAAAAGCAGCAAGAACCCTCCATAAGAAGGACCATCGAACTCTGTCATAAGCCTTCGCCATATCCAATTTGATAAACATTTCCTTTTCCTTGGAGCTGGCCATAGAGTGGATGACTTCAGTTGCAATAACAATTCCATCCAAAATCTGCCTGCCAACTACAAAACCACTCTGTTCTTCAGAAATCAACTCTTCAAGCCCCTTTTTCAACCTTTCAGCAATAACCTTCGATATGATTTTATAGATGACATTGCAAAGTGAAATGGGTCGAAATTGGCTTAACCTATCTGCCCCCTCACACTTGGGAATAAGAGCAAGGAAAGTAGAATTTAAAGCCCTTAGCATCTGCTTGTTCTTTTGAGATTCTTGCACAACCTCTAGAAGATCCAAATTGATAATATCCCAAAATTCTTGGAAAAACTCGATTGGGAAGCCATCAGGGCCTAGCGCCTTCCCCTTCTGCATCTAGAACACAGTTCCTTCAAGTTCTTCCAGTGTGATATCCATCATAAGCTGTTGGTTCATCCCCCTAGACACAAGCTGAGGAATACAAGAAAGAACCTGAGCCTCCTCAGGAGGCCCCCCTTGCGAGTCCTCCCTAAAGAGAGAAGCAAAGTATTGTCTTACCTCATTAGAAATTTTAGGGAAGGAAGACAGATGTTCTCCCCCATCATTCACAAGACCAGAGATAGCATTCCCATGCCTCCGTGCTTTCACTGAATTGAAGAAAAAGGACGTATTTTTATCCCCTTCCTGCAGCCAATCTATTCGAGCCTTCTGTTTCCAATATATCTCTTCCCTCAGCTCCCATTCCCCCAAGGTTCTCATAGCTTGTGCTTCAGCCTGAAGAAGCTCAAGCATCACTCCAACCTCCCTTAACCTCCTTGTGATACTATCCAACTCTTCCTGAGCCACTGCCTTTTCCTTGAAGACATTCCCAAAACACTGAGAGTTCCAGCACTTAAGCTGATATTTAACATGTTGAAGACGCTTGGAAAAAATATACATCGCCGTCCCATAAGCAGGTCTACCACTTCTCCACCATTCTGCCACATAATCCTTCAGAGAAGGGTCATGCAACCACATGAGCTGGAACCTAAAAGAAGGCGTACACGGAGCACAAGTCGAATCACTGACAAGCTTGATAGGCCAGTGATCAGAACCTTTCCAATCCAAGATCTCAGAGCGGGAAGACCACATCCCCCCAACCCAGTAGCAGGACACCAGAAAGCGATCCAGCCTTTCTGCGATGCAATAATCCCCAGCTCTACGGTTGTTCCAAGTAAACTGGCCATTACTAGGCTTGATATCAACAAGGTTTAAAGAGTTGATGTTGTCCCGAAGCAACAAAGCAGAAGGCTCTAGCCTCCCAGAACCACCCCGCTTCTCAGCCAACTCGCAAATAGCATTGAAGTCTCCAGCCATAATCCATGGATTGAAAGGTGCTATAGATCGGACTAGCCTGATATGAGACCACAGAGCTTGCTTACCCCGGATATCAGTAGGAGCATAGATATTAGAAAAGAGAATAACCTCCCCTGTCTCAAAGCTAGAAGTAATCATAGACATAGTGGATTTAGAAGACACCCACCAAAGAGGTCAAATTTTCTGAGGATTTCAAAAATAGGCCACCCCCCAGAAGATCCATGAGCACCGATACATTGACACTCACCACATCTCCATAGCCTAGGTGCCAAATCAAGCATACTCTCAACAGATAACTTAGTCTCCTGAAGAAAAAACACATCAGGACCATGCTTTCGAACTAAATCATGAACCGCTTTTTGTCGAGGGCCACTGTTCAAGCCCCTTACATTCCATGAAAGAACTATCATTTCAAGGGGCTCGAAAAGTGAGAATCTAGAGTCTTTACCGACCCTGACTCAACCAAGTTCTCCCCTGTCAATTTGATCTTTTCCACATCCTTCTTTCTACCTGGTTTAGCAAATTTCTCTGCTCCACCTTTCTTAATATCTTTTTGCAAAATACCCAATTTTGGAGGCTTAGATTTCTTAGCGAAATCCAGATCTGCACTTCGCCCAAGAGGAGACAAGTCCTCCCCCACTGCTGGAATAATGGCCAAAGAAACAGGAGCTTCCAGACCTTCTGACGGCATAGCAGCATCCATGAGCACACCAGATTCACCGTGTGGTTCCATAGAAGAATTGAGAGCAGGACCCTCTTGAGCCAACCCCTCAATCCCCTGCTCCAAGTTTACCAAACCTGGGTTAATTTCCTGTTGACTAAGGTCATCCAAAACCTCAAACCTATTAAAAGTGCCCTCTTCTTGCCTTTCACTAAAAGGCCTCTTTTGCCCCCTGTTCTTATACCGAGCCTTGACAGGAACAAAACCATCATTATCTATCCCCGCAGAAGGGCCGTTGCCCTTCCCCTTAGTCGCCCTAGGAGGCTCCCTAAAAGGCTGAGAAGGCAGGGGATCCACCGACTTGTAGCTTGGGAACTTTCTCAGCAAGTGGCCATATTCACGACAGAGCCTGCAGCGGAAAGGAAGGGACTCGTAGTCCAGTTGCTGCACCCAAGAGTAAGACCCCACACACATATCTATTGCATCGGGCAGAGGCTTACTTAGGTCAATTTCAACACAAATGCATGCAAAAGTCATTACCTTTTTACCCAAGGTTTGAGATGAAGTTCCCACTGGTTTTCCGAGCAATGAAGCCAGCAAGTGCAACACATCCTCTCGGCAACATTCCACCGGTAGCCGAGGTAGATGAACCCACACTGGGACGCGATTTGGAAGCTCCTCAGCAGGGTTAAATCTGGCATGCCAAGGCTTGATAAACAACCCCACCTTATTATGAAAATAAGGTCCTCCCTCAAATATCCTATTGCGATCAGCAATGCAGTTAAATGTAAGCATGAAATAATTGTTAGCCAATAGCATTATCTCCATTTCTCCCTCTGGCTCCCAAGTTCTTTGGGCCCAAGTCTCCAAAAACTGTAGCGAAACCCTCATCCCCAAAAATTTGCAATATAAAGAATGATTTGAGTAGTAATCAATATCCTCAGCAATCATCTCCGATGGAACGACAAATTTCGGTCTCTCCTTGCACCGCTCCAAACACCCATTAATCTTTGTGATCCGCGCTCTAGAGGACAGCCCCGCACCATCCGTCCCTAAGTCCGAAGCAAATAAATTGTTATTAAATGTCGACATCCCTTGCTTTGGAGACTTCGAGCCAATTGCTGCTCGGAAATTCAAATCAGGGATAACCCCAGAGGCTTCACCCTTAGAAAAGGCCATCAAACCCTAGGCCGTTTAAAAGAACCCCAAAAGGAGATGAGGGGACTAATCCCACTCCACACCCACCGCCCGATCTCAGCAAAACCCTCCACTCCAACCTTACCAACCCGCACCAAGCAAGGAAGAAACAAACACAAGAAGAACCCAGCCATGGGTTCCTTCCAAGCTTCTCTCACCAAAAAAGCCGCACCAAACCAGCGCAGGCCCTAATCCCAGAGCTCACCCAAGCACACATCCACGCAGATTTCAGATCCTGCTCTCACCTACAGCGCATAAAAATGCAGAGCCTTTGCCAGCCAGTCCTCCACACGGCCAGCCACACCACAAAGAAGGAAAGCCACGCCCTGAAACACAGAGAACGCCCACCCCAGACAGCGCAGAGACAAGGAAAGCAACCATGAGCTAGGGCGCGGATGCCCTAGCTCGACCCACACGGGAGCAGACGCGATCCATCCTTCTCCTTCATTTATGTTTATTAATGTGTAAAATAATTTTATAATTATATAATACTTAATCTTAAAATTTACATAGTTTCCCATGGAACAATTTGATGGAACAAATTATATAAGTTGTATATAGGTGTATATAATTCTTGAACTTAAGAATTCCATGAAACAAATATAAGTTGTATATAATTGTAATTTAGGAAAAATGATTTAAAAAAAAAAAATCACTACGTTTCAAATAAGGACTGAAAGCATATAATATGGGTTTACATGCAACCAAAAAAAGTGAGAGATGATGCTATCAAAAATTCTTGAACTTAAGAATTTTCCATGGAACAAATATGTACATATAATTGTAATTTACACAAAATGATTTAAAACTATGTACAAGTTACTATAAGTTCTCATTTGAACATGTATAGGGTTACAAGTGAACTTGAAAACCATGGATATAATCTAAGTCAAAGATTCTGGTTCAGCATGCTCTTCAATAACGTGTAGAATTTTTTCATGATCATCACTATCTAGTCTCCATTTTCTTTGGCCACGTGCATGTGGAACTACATGGAGATGTAGACTGGCAGCAATTATTAAGTGACTATATTGATATACCTTGTTATCAGGTTGATAGTCAACAAAATGAATCCCATGCTAAACAAATTTGACTTGCTTTAGATATGTCCCTTGTACTACAACAAAACCTGCATGGTAAACATGAACCTAAAGGCAAGACATATGAACGTGTGTGCAATATTTTCATGCACAAGGTTTGTACAATATATATTTAATGTTTATAATGTAATGTGCACATGTGAATACAATGTACATATATAAAATTTTAAATTCAAACTCACCCGTGGGAAACAACATTCCATTGCTTGTTTAGGCTTTGTTAGCTTATTCCTCTCTTTTGTGCAACACAATAAATAATAGCTAACACCTTCTATGTTTCCAGACTCTATTATGACTGCAAAAACATCTCTTGTACACCAAATTCACACAAAAATCTAAAAAATTGAAATGCTCCTAAAGATCATTAACTAGATATATATAATAAAAATTTAAATTATTGGAAAAACTTAATGTACCTTTTCTAACCAATCCCTAAATATGGTCATAATCAATTGAAATCAAAAGAATGTCTTCAAATCTTTCTTTCCGCCTTCATCATATGTTTCAAACAAGTAGTGGCACTATATCCATTTACCAACATCACCAAGTTCTTGGATTGCTGCATGCATAATCGAGTTTCTCATCACTCGAAAACAAGAGTAATCCCTTGTGTCTAATATCCATCCATGGCGCACTATCCAACTCCTAACACAATGCAAAGATCTTGTTTTTTCACCCTCTTGCATCCATGCATCGCATCTTCTATCCACACCTAGATACATATGTACAACAAAACTTATGTGAACAAATATGTATATATTTTAAATCTCTAAATAAATTCAAATTTTTGAAAATGTAATTTATACATACCTGATATCTCCAAAAACACTCTATGTGGAATGTGTCGGTTTGTTCTCGAAGATGTGCCAACCACATTTGATGCAAAGTGTTTCTTGCACCATTCAAAAACATCATGTGCATTGCTCCAGGACTATCTTTTGATAACTCATTTGATGCTTCTTAAAGTCGCTTGATGCAAGCTCCGCTCCATCATGCTCACCTTTCCATGCCCACTCTAAAAACTCCAAACATGTGGTATTTTGTAGATTTTAAGGATATCTACAAAGCGTACAGAACGTCGAAGATTTGAATTGTGCTGCACATCCATCTGACCATACAAAATTATTTTCAAATTTGACACCCCTACTTCTCAAATTCTCAAAAAGTATTGTAAAACAATGTTGGACAAAAAGTGTGTCATGCTCTTTATCATCACTAATATAAAAGTGATTCTTTTTTAATGACTCATTCTTCATCTGTACTCTCAACACCATCCAATTCTGATTGTGCATGCCGATAACACACATGAACCATAATAGTGATCTGCTTTGAAAAGTAATACTCTGATTGAATCTCCTTTTGATGTACAAAGGAGTAATTTTCTGCAAAGTCAACTACCGATAGAACTGCTCCATGTGGTATCTCTCATCAAGTCTGAATTACAGCCGCCACTTAGCAAAAAAAAATGAATGATGTATGTATGGTCGATCAATTTTTGAAAATCTTCCATAAATTTTCCAATGGGAATCTCCTCTTCTACATAGATCAACCTTGTGGATTCTTTCCCAAAATTTGTTTGCAACTTTACATACTTGTACCTGTGTCAGTAAAATATGTGAATAACTGTGAGATGGGGTTAGAAATCAAATAGAATAGATAAAGTGACAGCTAACACTTATAAACTATTAACCTCATCCAAACAAGAGAATACAAACAAATGGAGATTTCAAAATGAAAGCAAATAAAATAAAGTACTCCCCATATTGTAGTTGATTCCTTCTCTTGCTCTCCTATTTCTCCCTTCGCAAATATGCCCTCAGATTTGTAGTGTGACTTGTGCAAATACCTGCAAATGATAAGTAGAAAGTTGGAGAAGAATCGCTGTTAGCCTGAAAATGGAGAAGAAAGGTTGCTTTTATAGACAACCATTCGAATGAACGGTTGAGATTAACCTTCTAGAAAGATTCCAAGATCAATGGATGGGAATGCATGAGAGGGATGTTACGAAATGGATGGTTGAGATTAAGTCTTAGAAAAGATGCCAAGATCAATGGTCCAGAATTGATGCACCAAGAATATGCTATTCTTGGAGGAATCATGACAAGAAGACATGCAAAGACATGCAGGCCATGACAGACATGCAGGCTAGGATAGGCATGCAAGGACATGCAGGGACATGCAAGCTATGACAGGAAATGAATGTTATGACAGGGGATTATGACAGGGTATCTTTGACCAAGTGGTGCATAAATAATTTATTTTAAATTATTTATCCAAAAATGGAGGAAATGGACAAGTGGAAAATAAATAATTCATTCAAATTATTTATTTGAAAATAGAAGAAATGGACAAGTGGAAAATAAAAAATTTATTCAAATTATTTATTTGAAAATAGAGGAAATGGATATGGAAAATAAATTATTTTATTCAAATTATTTATTTGGAGAAAAATGAAAGAGGGAACATTTCTAATTAAATTTATTAATTTAATTAAATGGAGAGATAGAAATGACCCTAAATAATTATTTAATAGGAAGGTAGGATAGTTAAATGATTTTAATAATTATTTAACTATGGAAGAATTAAAGGACCATGAATAGATAAATAATTAATGGTAATTATTTAACCATAGATGAAAGATGACAAAATAATTAAATAAATAATAATTTATTTAACTATTGAAGAAGAGGAAGAAATTAGTGACACAATTAGTTTATTTAATCGGTCGGGATAGAATAAATATTAGAAAGTGAATTAATTAAATAATTATTAAAAATTATTTAATTAATGGAGGAATATAATCAAACATAATTGAATAACTAAAATTATTCAATTATCGAAGGACGAGGATGAAGAAAAATGATGCTCGAAGGCTTAGGACATTTTTATGTGTCTACATTTTGCCCCTCTTTGTCATAATGTAGCCTGTCACATTGTGACAAAGAAAAACAAGTCAAAGTCATGCCCCAGTACAAAGTAAGATGAGGAAGAATGATGAGGAGGGTTACGGTATGCCCCCTCGAGAGGACAGACGGGTTCCAAGAACACGGGTGTGCTCTCGAAATGGATGAGAAGACTAGAAGATGAAAGATAGAAGAAATGTTAGCTTGGAAGGGGATGGATATTAGCGTGGAAGAGAAGGGAGGATGAAGATGGAAAGCTAGATGAAAAAATAAATAAAAAATAGGGGAACCAACTTTCATACTTACATTTTTATATTTATCATCATTGGGCAGATTATTGTAATGGCTAACAAACACCATGATATGACGTAGACCAAGGTGTGCAAGATTGTACCATCACGTGAGATAAGCAGTCGCAGACAAGGATGATCATGACTCATACAAAAAGGCACATTTGCCCCAGTCTTTTTGCCATAACCAACCGCAAGCAGAAAAAGACAAGAAAGACAAATCATGAAACGTCGTTGCTTCTCTAAATCCTGTTTCCAGGACATCCTCGAGAAACTAGCAACATGATTACCAAAAAGGACAAAATAAAGTCAAATCCATCATCATGATACATCGTTGTTTTTCTAAATCCCAGAGTCAGGACATCCCTGAGAAACTAGTAACATGAGTGTCAAAATACAAAACAAACCTCATGATACATCGCTGCTTCTCTAAATCCTGTTGTCGAGATCTCGCTGAAAAACTAGTAACATGATGAAAAATCAACAGACAAGTGCCAAGTGTTTTCCAAGTGTTTTAATGTCAAGATGTCTGGTTTGATTTCGAGATGCCAGGGTGTCAAGGTTTTGATGATACCAAGATGATGAGTGTTGAAGATTGCCAAATTCAGGAAGGACACATCCTGAATAATGTTGATGTCAAGAGGAGAAACCCCCAAAATTCAAGAGGATCCCTCAAAATTCCAAGTGACAGTGACGATGCTTAGGAAGGACACATCCTAAGGCATAAATGATAGAGGTTGTTCTTCAAAAGGACACATCTAAAAGAACATTGATGTCAAGAGGAGAGATCCTTAAATGCCAAGAGGATTGCTCAAAATGTCGAATGATGATGACGATGCCTAGGAAGGACACATCCTAGGGAATGATTAAATGACGGGCTACCCTTCAGAAGGACACATCTGAAGAGTAAGCAAGATTTGACTAGCTTGACTAAGTTTGACTGAGATTGACTAATTTTGATATGCCAAGATGATTGTCATGTTCCATTGACAGATTGTCGAAGTTCACTTGGGTAGATTGTTCATTCAAGTTTAAGGATTGTTTCATGTGTGTGCAAAAATTGTGCAATGAACCCTAATGGACTGACCTAGTGCAGCCTCGGGGGCCCATCGATAGATGGCCTTGCCTACATCATGCACTCAGAGACCTCGTAGTTCGACACAACCAAAGACTTTGTCTTGTTGATGAAAGATTGAGTCGTGATTTATTTTGACAAACCTAATTGGACTGACCTAATGTCTCAGGGGCTCAAAGATGAGCCTTGCCTACGTAGCAAATGTGCAGAGACAACGTAGTTTGACATGACCAAAGACTAATCAAGAGTTGAATTGGCGTGACTATGCTGACTGACATGACTCTGTTTTTTGGAATTTTTGTGTTTTCTCTAGGACATTTTTCAATTTTTTGATCTTTTTTCAGGACATTTTCTGATTTTTAGGTCTTTTTTCAGGACATTTTCTGATTTTTAGGTCTTTTTTTAGGACATTTTCTTATTTTTAAGTCTTTTTTCAAGACATTTTCTGATTTTTAGGTCTTTTTTCAAGACATTTTCTGATTTTTAGGTCTTTTTTCAGGACATTTTCTAATTTTTAGGTCTTTTTTCAAGACATTTTCTAATTTTTAGGATCACGTGCGGTACCCACTGCAGTCTCATGATAAAAGTTTTCCCCTAGTCAAGTTGAGTATGAGCCAAGAAAAAAATGAAATGTAAAGAAAAGGCATGACTAGCATGGACAATGGACAATATGCAAGACTTGATTTCAACTGTTGTCAGCCATGGATAGAAGTATCATGATATTAGGACAAAGTTTTATGGCGAATGTCGAAAAAGAGTATGTTCATTAGGGACAAAGGTAGATAGAGTGATCGTAGATGGCACAAGAATGACTGACTACACATGGCGCCTGTTTGCCAGGTTTTCACCATGGTACTTATCCAAAGTGCCTGCTTACCAAGTTTTCACTATTGGACGAATTATTTCTCTTTATTTTTGTCATTTTATTCTTTTCTTTTATTTTTTTATTTTTTTGGTGTCACTAGGACACCTGTTTGCCAGGTTTTCATCAAGGTGACGATTTTTTTGATTTTCTATTTTTTTTGTATTTTTACTGGTTTTTAGATAGGCTTTCTGATGCTATGCATAGAATTTGCGCAAATGTAGACTGTTGATTGGCTCTGTCAACTGTTCACCTTCAGGAGTAGCTAACTGATATGCTCCAGAACCAAATGATGCTATGATGACGTAAGGGCCCAGCCAATTGGGCTCAAATTTTCCTGGCTTCTCCCTATCTGACTGATTCTTGGGATTTTGCATGAGAACTAAGTCACCAATGTCAAACTGTCGAGTCATCACCCTTTTGTTATAGCTTCTGCAAAGACGATTTTGGTATGCTCGTAAATGATTCAATGCATTTTGTCTGCGTTCATCTAGCATTTCTAACTCATGTATTCTTGATTGTCTGTATTCTTCATCAGTGATGAGGCCTTTCATGGAGACTCGCAAAGATGGAATTTCGACCTCTATGGGCAAGATGGCTTCGGCTCCAAAGACAAGGGCAAAAGGAGTGGCACCAGTGGGAGTACGAATGCTCGTACGGTATGCCCACAAAGCAGGGTTGAGTTGGATGTGCCAGTCACGACCAGCATCATTGACAGTCTTTTTAAGAAGTTTGATAATGGTTTTATTAGATGCCTCAGCTTGACCATTTCCTTGTGGGTAATATGGCATGGAAAAGTGGTGGCTAATATGGAAACGTTGACATAATTCACGGACTTCATGGTTTTTGAAGGGACGACCATTATCTGTGATGATGGATTGTGGAATGCCATACCGACAAATGATATAATTGAGGATGAATTTGGAGATTTGTTTGCCAGTAATGTAAGTGAGTGGAATGGCCTTGATCCACTTAGTAAAATACTCAGTGGCAGTGATAATGAATTTGTGTCCATTGGAGGATGTAGGGTGAATCTTGCCCACGAGATCAAGTCCCCATTGTGCAAAAGGCCAAGGAGAAATGATCGGCCTCAACTCTTGTGCTAGAGCATGAATTAAATCACTATGAATCTGACATTGGCGACAAGTTCTTACAAATTCCAGTGCATCCTTTTCTAGTGTTGGCCAATAGTAACCAAGTCTCATAATCTTTTTAGCTAAGGTTGGGCCACTCGAATGGGACCCACATATACCCTCATGTACTTCCTGTAAGGTCGCTTTTGCTTCATTAGTGTTGAGACAACGAAGAAGGGTATTGTCAAAGCTACGACGATAAAGGGTGTTGCTGATGATGGTATAACGTGCAGCTTTGCAGATAAAGGACTTCCTTTGGTTATTGGAAAAGTTTTGGGGAAGGATCTGTGAATGAAGGTAGTCAAAAATGTCCTTGTACCAGGGGGAACTGGAACCAACAAGCT
>VDFB02333382.1:0-65811 GCA_007258455.2 Sequoia sempervirens | reverse complement strand
ATATTTTGTTGAGAATAAGGATCGATGCCTTGGTACCATAGCAAAACATTGGTTTTTAGAAACCAAAAAGGGAAAATCTCATTTATCGAGAGTTCTACATAGGCCCCTATTTTTTGAAGATGTTTCAAATATGATAGTACTTCTAAACAAGTTAATTGGGAATAAAGCCTCAGATAACATGTCAAAAAGTGGACGTACCGATTTATTACCATCATATGTGCAAGGAACCAATTTATTGATTGGGGAAGTATCATAAGTGACAACTTGTATAATCAGATAACTCAATTTGAGACAAATCAATACTTTTACATGTCCTCTTACCTCATGTATGCTATTTCAAGTATGAAGATTTGGTCAGGGCTTAGTAGTAATAAGATATTTGATAACACAACCCAAATCTATGATTTTTATTATCAGTTGAAACTGGAGAAAAGTTGCAAGCATTTTCGTAGAGTTAATGATGATTCCACTATGTTGACAGTGAGAGAACTCCAAGGGAATACTGGACTTAGAATTTATCTAGATGCAACAATATTGATCAAACAATATGGGAGTTCCTTTATCCAGTTTCCAAGGTTTACATATATACAGATTGAGAGTTTTGATAGATATCTTTATATGTTTCCAAGATATGGGGATGACAAGTTGGTTCTAATTGAACTGTGCAGTGAAATTGGTCAAATCAATAAAGCATGCAGAGATAAAAGGAAAAGTGGCATTCCTTTTCCTATAGGCCTTGGTTACTACAACTACAAGTCTTATTCAAATGCTCATAACATCAAAAGAACAATCTCCAAACTAATTATGGGTGGTTATAAGATGAGATTTCCCTTTGATGGCAAATGGTGTAGACTATTGTCATTTTCCAGAAATTAAGGACTTATGGGAATATTGTGAGGATGATTTTGAGGTCAGGAGGAGGGATTGGATGAGGTTTACTATTGATTGGATCATAGAGTTCAAGTTAGGATGGAATGTGACTGGAATAGAAGATGACAAATCAGATAAGTGATCCTATTTATTTTGAGAAGATTCGAGTGTTATCCTTACCACCTATCATTTGGGCAAGTCAGGAGTTGAGAGAATTGGGTGAGAGGATAGCTCACATCATCAAGAGATCAGAAGAATGGTTAAGGAGGAATATATACTTGAAGCCACAACTACTAGACTGAAGGATAAAGATAGTTCATCAAGAAAAATAAGTGACACTCGTGAAGGCTCTTCTTCTTCAACTATTTCACGAGTTTCTATTTCAATTCCAAATTCTCAACATAATGTGATGATGAGGATCTAAATAGAAAGGTAATCTTACATTTCCATGTGAGATTGATCCAAAAATAAGAAGAAATAGGTCAAAATTGAAAGAAAAGGCATTGGACCCAATTCAAGAAGTTACAAAAGAAAGGGGATACATAGATCCTAAAAGTGATCACAATGAGGAAGAATTGATTCCCTCCATCTCACATTCTATTCTTCTCTTGTCACCTTCACATGATGATCTTATTTCTCATCTTGAAATGTCATTCAACAATGATCCTCCTGATGAGACTATTTTTCCAATTGCTCCTAATGTTCCAACATCATCAAATCCATTATATGTGGATATTCCATGTTCTCCACATGTACCTTCTTCATCATGGCTGCAAGAAACTTTACTGGAGAAAAATAGGATGTTTTAGCTAGTTGCTCCTATGTTTGATACGGTGGCTAATCTAATCCAGAAGATTGAAAATTTGAAGAAGGCTAAAGTCCCATGTAGATTGATAATGGATTCTCTATCTAGGAATTTATGTGCTGAAGTGGCACAACCTACTTCAAAGAAAAATGCAGATGAAGTTGATGAGAGTGATTTTGATATCACTAAAGTTGATCTTGGTCCTTCAACACATGATTGTGATATCCATAATTTTCAAGTATCTGCAGCCAAATTAATACAAAGGACAAAGAAGGAGAAACATTCTAAAGATCAATTGAAATAGCAGGTGCAAGCATTGACTTCATGTCTCAGGTCTATAGTGGGCACATCTATTCTACCCTTAGATGTAGATTTTGCCTCAACAATTCCCATTCTTCATGGAGGAATTATTCAAAAAGAAGTGGAAAGTGTGCAAAATTATCAATCATATGGGAAAATGACTGAAAAGAGGGTAGAGAAAATAAAATCAAATGCCTTAAATTTTATTGTCAAAGCTAAAGAAGCTCATGAAAAGATAGATGATGTAAAAAAATAAATTACAAAGGAGCTAAAAAATATCAAAGAAGAAGAAACAGTTTGGTGAGGGATTGTAAAGGATCTTCAAGAAATGATCAAAACATGGATATCGATGTTTTGGTTTCCCACAAGATTTTCTCAAGTGTACAAGAAAATCAAATTGATAGCTGGCTTGTGAGTATAGACTAGAAACTTATATATTGGCTAGGTTATAGTGGAGAAAGAAAAATTGTTGACATATTGTGAACAAAAGAATATAAAAGTTTTAGATGATCTATTATCAATCATTATGGATGCATCATTAAGGGATGGATTCAGAGTATGGATGTCCAAATAATACAAGGAAACTTTGAGAAAATGATTGGCAAATATTTATTCAACAAACAAGCTTTCAATGTGGATGTGATGAGGAAGTTAATTGTCATTTTTGTTGCACTTGATGCATGTAGTGATCACTTGTCCAGATACTATAAGATTATGGAGGATATTTACAAATAGCATGCAATCATTTCAAAGTTGAGAATGGTGAATGTAATTGTTGCAAGTATGTTGCAGGTGTTGTCATTGATGTCAATAGTATGGAGATTGTTGGAGATTGATAGTGTTGGAGTTGTTGGTGGTATTGTCATTAGTGTTGTAGTACCGGTGCTAAGTGTGGATATGTTGTGGTTTGATGTCAACCCCTAGTGTGGAGATTGTTGGTATTGCAGATGTTGTAGTCATGATGAGAAGGTGTTGTAGTGTTGTGTTTGTGTTGTTGATGCAATTGGCTCACTTGGTTTCTAATTGCTTTTGAGAAAATTTGAATAAAAGAGTGTGTAGTGTGACATAAGTTTGTTCTGTGTTGTATTTTGGCCATTTCTTCATGGCTGAAGATATGCTTGTGTGGTTTGGATATGATGATCAAAGATGTTTAGAGGTTCTATATCCAGAGTTTTAGGTTCTGGATCGTGCGGTAGTGGAAGTTGTGTATGACTGATGTGTTTGCCTATGAAGATGGTTGTCTAGGAGAAATGATATTGCTCTACATATTTCTCTACATTGTTGTTTCTTGTCTTGCAGATTTGGAAACGTGCTTATATTGTTTGTATCTACTTTCCATTTGAGTTCTGAGTGTTGAATTTCTTCGCAAGTTTGGATTCATAAGTTGTGTTTTATGGCAATGTGTCTAGTTGCACAGAATGAATGTGGGGTATCAACACAAAGCTGTGTCACACTTTTGGCCAACTTATCAGCACAAGTGAATTTAAGTATTTTTAACTAAAAATTAATTTTGGTCAAACATATAATCTTGTAAGATTCATTCTAGCTAATTTATATATTTTCACAACTTTTCCAACTAATTTTTTTAGCTAAATGCATATTTAGTACCACTTTGAGTCCAATTTACCAAAAAACTAAAATTATTTGAAAAACTTGACATTTCAACAACTTCTACTTGTGTAAAAAATATTATTTTTAAAATATAAAAATACCCTTTTGTAGATCCATAAGCTTAGTTTTCAAAAATGTATATATTTTAATAATTTAATTATTATTTATATTTTCCTTTTTATTTTTACTAAATGTAGGTTTTCAACACAAAACATTATGTTGATTACCATGTCAAGAGAAAGCAATAAAACTTATTAAAAAAAATTGAAAAAAATATGATACCCTAGACACAAGAATCTATATCAAGATAGTATAATTTTTTTTCTATTTTAGATAAATAATTAAAAAGAAAGTTGACATCGATTGGAAACAACTAATTTTTAATATGCGCACATTTTAATATTTATTTAAAAATATATATTTATCAAAATTGGAAAAAAATATATCCATGCCCTAAAGTTTCAAGTTATAAATACACAAAAAAATTTGAAGGAAAAATAAATAAATTTACTATATAAACATTGGCATCTCATGTAACATCATTTTCCAACATTTTATCAGCAACTAAATTATAGTGTTAATTTATAAAAAACTATATTCATATTTAACTTTTTTATTTTTTTCAAAAAAATACAAACATAAAATATACTAAAAAATAAACATTTTATTAGTTTACATTATTTCAAAATTTAAAACATATATATCACTTTTTAAAGTGATTCAATTTTAAAAGTTGGATCAATGTTGGTTGTTTCCTTTATAAAAGTGCGGCATAGCTTTGTACTTTTATCTCATGTTCTTCAGTTTTAGGTGGTTGTGGTAGTGGTGATGGATATTTTGATGATGTGGAATATTTTGGAATGTTTTGGAGTGTTGCTATGTGGTCCACGTGGTGTTTCCTGACATGGAGAGGTGTGTATGTGGTTGCTTGTTAGTGTTAGTGTAGGTTTAGCTGACCTAGGTACTAGCACTAATTATGGAGGATGTTTGATGTTTATGGAAGCATGGTGATGCATGTTGGTGTAGCTTTGGGTCCTAGTTAATCCTTGGTGTGGGTTGAGTTCACTTCTTTCCACTATGGAAGTGTTTGGTCCCGACCTATTATGGTGTTGCACGTTTGAGGTGCATATGTTTCATTGAGGATGACCTAATTGAGATTGTTTAAGTCATGGATGGTATAAATACAAGGTGAATCATTCGAGATTTTGTAAGGTAAGGTGTGTGAATTATTTGAATGTGATCAATTATGGTGATCTGAGTGTGAGCTTACATGTCTATGACTTCAGATGTAGTGAGCAGAAGGTATCTACATTTTTTAGTGTCCTTGAAGTTACTAGAGGTAGTGAGACAAAGGTTGTGGATGGTGCAGAGTTGTAGTGATGGATCTTTCCTATTTCTCTGAGATAGTGAATCTCTTTGTAAAAGTTTTCTTCTTTCTTCTTTCTTTTGGATAGTGAGTCCTTTGGGCAGTAAACCCTTGGTAATGAGCCTTTCTTTTTTGGCTAGTGATCCCTTGGAAATGAGCCTAATTATATTTGATGTTGTTATTTATATGTATGTGAGCTAATCCTCATCATGCTTTACCCTACTTAGGGTTTTCCACATAAGTATGGTGTTTTCTTATCTATAGTTGTGTTTGCATTATTGTTTCAAATGTTTGCATTCTTCTAATTATTAATGAGGGATTGAGTTTTTTAATGTACAAATAATCCACCCCCCCTCTTAGTTGTTTTGTGCATCTAACAATTGGTATCAGAGTTATGGTTCCTTGGAGAAAGCTCAACCACTTGAGGTAGATCCGAATGGTGCACAGGAAGGATGTCAAATCTCCTATGTTCAATGGAATGAATTATGCTTATTGGAAAGCCAAAATGGAATCCTTTCTAGTGTCTCTTGTATTTTGGAGTCTGTTGCAAGGTGTGTGCCCTTGGTCTCCTTGTGCTATGTAGTGCAATGCTTGAGTTTGTGACATGGCTTAACTACCTCCCATGGATTCATTAACTCTGGTGGTTGTATCAAGCATTAACAAGTCAATATTTTGGTGCAATGACAACCAAATTTACAACAATTGGTATCAAAGCCTAGGTCACAAGTTCAAACCACTCGCTTGTGTTGGGGGAATTGTTGCAAGGTGTGTGCCCTTGGTATCCTTGTTTTGTACAACACAGTGCTTGGGTTCATGACATGGATTAACTGCTTCCCATGGATTCAATAACTTTGGCAATTGTATCAAGCATTAACAAGTCAATCTTTTGGTGCAATGGCAATCAACTTTGTAACACGGTTTGACAATCAGTTGAACAAGGATATATAATGCCTGTTGTTAGTCCAACAAGTGATGATGAAATCAAGGATTATGAGAACAATGGAAAAGAAATAAATTATTTATTGAT
Organism: Sequoia sempervirens; assembly: GCA_007258455.2. Classification (NCBI taxonomy): domain Eukaryota; kingdom Viridiplantae; phylum Streptophyta; class Pinopsida; order Cupressales; family Cupressaceae; genus Sequoia; species Sequoia sempervirens. The sequence continues at coordinate 59,832 of VDFB02333382.1, read as the reverse complement.
CTTGTACTTTTTGATTCAAACTTGGGAAAGTGATAAGCCTCAAAACCGCAAAAGAGATCTGTACAAAGTTGTAGAGTATTTATGAAGAATATGATAAAGTCAAGCAAGTGAAGTTGTAGAATTACAAAGCCAAATTTAAAACCCTGAGAATGTTTGAAGATGAAGATATTATAGCCTACATGCTTAGAGTGGATGAAGTTGTTAATGTCATCAATGGTCTTGGTGGTAAGCTGCAAAAAGGTATGGTTGTGAAAAAGGTATTGAGAACTCTTCCTAAAACTTATAGAACTCTAAATTTTTTACTATTGAGGAAGCTCAAAATTTAGATCAATATTTTAGAGATCAGATGTTTGATGGTTTAATTTCTTATGAATTGAGAGAGTTTGGTCAAGATGCTACAAAGAAATAAATTGCTTTTAAAGTCAGCAAGGTAGAGAAGGTTGATGAATCAGATCCAAATGATCTTGATGAGGTGGAAGAAAATTTTGTGAGATTGAAAAAGGGCATTGGAAAATATAGAGGTAAGTTACCCTTTGAGTGTTTCAATTATGGAAAGATATGTCATTGTGCTTCTAAATGTCCAATCAAAGTTTCAAATGACAAACATAATCGATCATAAAGGAAAAATTGTCAAGAAAAGTTACTATTATTTTGAAAAAGATAATGGTGTATCTAATGATGAGGAATCCGACTATCCTAATGATGACAATGATGAATACTTGTTCATGGCTCTAAATGTTGGAACTAATCTACTAATTTTAAAAGATGTGTGAAGGAAAGTTCTTTAGAAATAGGTCACAACATTAAAGGAACTATGGTGACTGATTTTAATGCAAGAGAGGAAAGAAATTACTGGATGATTGATAGTGGATGCTCAAATCATATGACAGGTGATAAGAGTAAGTTTGTTAAACTTCAGAAGTATGATGGTGGTCTTGTTAAGTTTGGTGATGATACATCTGCTAAGATCTATGGAAAATGTTCAATTAGTTTTTATGGAAAGCATAAAACAGATGATGTTATTTATGTCAATGGTCTTTGGCATAATTTTCTGAGTGTAGGACAAATGTGTTGTAGAGGATACAATTTGGTGTTTCAAGATGATGGTTGTGAAATTAGAAAAGGAAGGTTTGGAACTTCGGTTGTTGTAGGGACAAGGACAAAAGGTAATGTTTATTAGCTCAAATGTAGTGGTGCTAAGTGTTTTATGTCTCAAATAAATGAAAGTTGGCTATGGCATATAAGAATGGGTCACATCAATTTCGATAGCCTAGTGAAGACTAGTTCTATGGATGTTGTGTGAGATTTTTCAAGAATTACAAAGTTTATCAATGCAATCTACAAGGAATGTCAGTTTGGAAAGCAAACAAAGAAGAGGTTCAAGACTAAAGAATATTCTTGCGTAGGTCCTTTGGAGTTATTGCATACAGACCTATGTGGATCTACTAGAATAAGCTCTCAAGGTGACAAGTATTTTATGTTGTTGATTGATGATTATTTTAGAATGACTTGAGTGACATTTATCAACTAAACATCAGAAGCTCTAGATAAGTTTAAAACCTTTAAATATATGGTTGAGAATAAAATTAATTTGAAAATCAAGTGCTTTAGGTATTACAGAGGTGGTGAGTTTACCTCTAATAATTTTAATGGTTTTTGTGAAGATCATGGAGTTGTGGAGAGGAAGAATAGAACAGTTCAAGAAGCAGCAAGGACTATGATGAAAGAAGAAAATCTATCGGATGCTTATTGGAGAGAAGATATTCATAGTATAGTGTACATACTTAATAGAGGTCAATCAAAAGTGAACAGTTTAAAGACTCCCTATGAGTTATGGTATGGAAAACCTCCTACTGTGAAATATTTCAGAGTGTTTGGAAGTAAATGCTATATCAGAAGGGATGAAGAAAAATTAGGAAAGTTTGATGTAAGATTTGATGAAGGAATTTTCCTTGGATACTCTACAAGAAGTAAAACATATCGGTGCTATAATAAAAGGTTGAAGAAGATTGTTGAAAGTGCAAGTGTTAAAGTGGATGAAGAACTACATCAAAGTTTTGTATTGTTAGAAGGATATGAATCTGATGAATATCCTTGCAGTGAAGAATAAAAGGAAGAAGATAAAGAAAAAGATATGAAAATTGAAGAGGAAGAAGCTCCAAAAAAGATCCCTAAGACTCCTAAGTATGTGCAGAAGAATCATTTTGAAGATCAGATCATTGGAGACAAGAGAAAAGGTGTGTTGAAAAGAAGAAGATTTGCTTTTACAGAGGAATAAGTAAACTTTTGTTTACTTTTAGAAGTATAACCTAAAATTGTAATTGAGGCACGAAAGAATGACAATTAGATCAAGGCTATGAAAGAAGAGTTGGAATTGATCGAGAAGAATCGCACTTGGGAATTGGTCCCAAGACTTGCAAATAAGAATGTGATAGGAACTAAGTGGGTTTTCAAGAACAAATTGAATGAGGATGGAAATTTTTTTAGAAATAAGGCTAGAATTGTGTGAAAGGGACAGTCACAAGTGGAGGGGGTAGATTTTGAAGAGACTTTTGTTCCGGTGGCAAGGATGGAAGCCATTAAAGTGTTTTTGGATTTTCCGACACACAAAGACTTCAAGGCATATCAGATGGATGTGAGGTCTACATTCTTGAATGGTGAGTTAGAATATGAGGCACGTACATTAAGCAATCAAAAGGTTTTCAGTTATCAAATGATGTTGATATTGTCTATAGATTGAAGAAGGCATTGTATGGATTCAAACAAGCTCCTAGAGCTTGGTATGCAAGATTGGATAGATACTTGTTGCAACAAGGATTTAGAAAAGGTATTGTAGATAGAAACATTTACTTCAAGGTTGAGGGAGAAAAAATCCTGATTGTGGTAGTGTATGTGGGTGATCCCACTATACTAGTTTGAAATTTTTGGCCAAACTAGACATTGAAATGATTTTTTTAACCAAATCTTCACTTTCAGGCACCTATAGCTTCTAAATTGTGAGGAATTTGAAGATAATGCAAACTAGTGATTTGTGAAATTTTTTCTGTAGATTCTAAATATATATTTTTTAAAAATTTCGAATCAGATTGCATTTCTTTTTCCATCTCCTTCAAAAACTAGTTTTTAACAGTATACACCATTTTTAAAGAGGTGTGTACTTCCTAACACAACTTTTTGTCTATGAAGTACAAAATTCTATTTTTTTTAATTTAGATTTGTAACTATGATATCTAGTGCATGCAATTGGTTTCATAGCATTTCATTGAATATTTTTCTTAATTAAGTTTTTAAGTCAAACTAGTTATAATTTAGACATGATTTACTTACTAACAAAACTTTTTTTGTATGTATCGAAATTCAATTTATTTTTTTGTTGGATCAGGAACATCAATATCTAGTGCATAGATATTTTTATTTTTATTTTTATAATCTTCTTGGCGCAACCACGGTAGGAGGGTCCTCAAAGAGAACAATCTGGATCGTGCAACAAGAGTCACACATCAGAAGCAACACAAAAATTGGAGGAAAATGCCGATTCAAACTTTTTATTATCAAAAATCTCAGTTACAATTGGCCAACAACATCTAGGTTTACAGATTCAGCTCATAGGTTTGATACAACATGCTCAAAATACAATATTTATATATGCTCCTTAACGCGAGCAAAAATCTTACGCATCCAATCTACATTAATCTACTTAATCCACTTCTACTATCCTAATAATTTATTACAAGCTTTATATCATATCCACAGATCTAGAATCTCCTGCGTCAGCCAAAGATCATTACAATATCCAATGAAAGAAAATGTAATGTGTGCATGAAATAGGTTGGACTCAAATTTGAATTTCTCCTCGACAGATGAATAGGATGAAGTATGGACCAATAATTAAGGTCGGGGAAACTCCACGAAACAATTTGAAACATGCCATAAGGATCCACAAGTTATAGGAAAGATCCGCAAGAGATCAAACTAGCTGTTAGGTTTGAAATTATTCTAGTGTTGGTTCAAGAAACTGCCACATAATCCTGAAGCAATAACTTGTTGGAAAAAGATCTAATCTATCTAAAATATTGGAATAAGGAAAATGAACATTTCCATGATGAAAACATAGATCCACAGGGTCTGGTGAGCAAAAATGATGAATCCCCCAACTTGAACTAAACAAAGAATTGAACAAGAACAAAAACTGAAATGAAATATTTTTGGTTGATGCAAGATTGCCAAGAACCAAGGATGCTCCTACATCAGACATCTGGGGTTATTTGAAAAGTGAGTCCCTCACTTTGCCGAGGTTAAAGGAAAACCAATACAGTCTACCTCAGCCTGAGAAATCCAAGAAGAATCTTCCACTGGTCTATCTTTCCACTTCACAAGATATTATTGGTACTGTCTTCCACGAGTTTTCCTCCCATCTCTGATATCCAAAATCTCTTCTATCTCATCTAATTGTTGTTTAATAAATTGTTTCTCCAATTTTTATTTACTGTCTACACTGAATTCTGCTTAATGGTACTAATGTAGATCGGAAATGTTGAATATAGGTGATATACCCATGCCATCCATTAACTCTACTTCATATGCATTTCCTAAATCAAATTTCTTCAAAATATTATAGGGTCCAAATTTCCTCATCTTGAGCTTATTTTATGTACCAACTGAAAATATTTCCTTCCTCAAATACACCATCACTTTATCTCCAACTTCGAACTCCTTATGTCTCCTCTTTTCATCTGCTCATTCCTTATACTTTCAGTTCATATCTTCCAATTGTTGCTTCACTTGAGTATGCACTTTCTTCATGTGTTCTACAAATTCCTCTACTTTTGCACTCCTTTTATCTTCCTTACTGATGTCTCGCAACTCTAATATACCTCTAGGATGAACTCTAATAACAATCTCAAAAAGTGTCTTTCTGGTACTCCTGTTCACTGAATTATTGTAAGCAAAATTTTCTTGTGCAAGGACTAAATCCCAACTTCCGGTCTTCTCTCCAAACAAACATATTTGCAAATTCCCCAAACTCCTATTTACTACCTCTATCTTTCCATCAGTCTGTGGGTGAAAAGTGGAACTGAACTTCAAATATGTATTTAACTTCTTCCAAAGTGTCCTCCAAAAGTAACCAACAAACTTTGTATCTCTGTTTGAAACAATACTCTTAGGTAATCCATGCAATCTAACCACCTCTTTGAAAAATAAGTTTGCTACATGTACTACATATGTTGTCTTCTTACAAGGTATGAAATGTGTCATTTTAGAAAATCTATCCACCACCAAAAATATATAATCATTACCTCTTTGTGTCTTCGGCAAGCCAAGTATGAAATCCATGTTGATACCCTCTCAATGTCTCTCTAAAATTTTCAAAGGCTTATACAATCTAACATTTTGACTACTCCCTTTTCAAACCTGGCAAACTCTGCAACTCTACACAAGTTTCCTAACATCCTTATGAATCCGTTGCCAAAAGTAATTCTCACTTACCAATGCTACTGTCTTATCAATTCCAAAGTGTCTTGACAATCCTCCACTATGTTTTTCTTTCACTAAGTTATCCCTCATTGAAATCTGAGGTATACACAACTGATTTCCTTTGAACAACATATCCTCTTGAATGAAATAATCCAACCACTGACTCCTATCCTCCAATATGGGTTCTTTACAAGCTCTCCAAGGTTCTACAAAATATGGGTCTTCCTCATACAAGTTATTCAATTCATCAAAGCTTAGTACCTCCACTCTCATCTCTACCAATAAATTCCTTCTCCTACTCAAAGCATCAACAACTCTATTTGACTTTCCACTCCTATGTTTCGAAACAAAAGTATAGATCTGCAAGAATTCCACCCATCTCATGTGCCTCTAATTCAACTTACCTTGATTGTTCAAATATTGCAATGCCTAATGATCTGTATTCAACACAAACTCCTTAGGAAACAAGTAGTGTCTCCACTTCTTCAAGGCTTGAACTATGGCATAAAACTCCTAGTCATACACTAAATACCTTCTTCTAGTATCATTCAATTTCTCACTGAAGTAAGCTATTGGTCTTCCTTCTTGACTTAATACTGCTCCAATTGCATTTCCACTTGCATCACAATCTACCTGAAATACCTTACTAAAGTCTAGTAAAGCCAACACAGGCTGCTCATTCACCTTATGTTTCAACAACTCAAAACTCTGATCTGCTCCAACTATCCACCTAAAATCCTTCTTATCCCCTCTCATGGTTTTAGTCATAGGATTTCAAATAGAACTAAAATTCCTAATGAACTTCCAATAGAAACTAGCCAATCCATGAAATAATATTACCTCTCTAATGCTTTCCAGTGTAGGCAATTCAACAATTGCTCTTACCTTCTCAGGATTCATATTCAATCCATCCACAAATATCACAAATCTGAGACATACCAATTCCTCCTTCATGAAACTACACTTCTTAATGTTGATCAACAACTGCTCTTCTCTCAACCTCTAAAAAACTTGTCTTATATGCAACAAATGTTCTTTTGTAGTCTTATTGAAAATCAAGATTGCATCCAAATAGACAATCACAAACTTACCCAAGAATTTCTTCAATACCTCATTCATCAGCCTCATGAAAGTACTTGATGCATTTGTTAGTCCAAAAGGCATCACCAACCACTCATACAATCCTTCATTTGTCTTGAATGTTGTCTTCCACACATCCCCTTCTCTAATTCTGGTCTGATGATATCCACTCTTCAAATCTATCTTTGTAAAGTATTTAGCTCCACTCAAACAATCCATAATGTCATCCATCTGGGGCAAAGGAATTCTATACTTCACTGTGATTTTATTTATGGCTCTAGAATCTGTACATATCCTCCATTGTCCATCCTTCTTAGTTTCTAGCATAGTAGGTACTGCACAAGGACTTAAGTTTTCTCTGATCAAACCCTTCCTCAACAACTCTTGCACTTGTCTATTCAACTCTTCATTCACTACAAGTGTCATCTAGTGTGTTGCTTTATTAGGAAAACTAGCTCTAGGAATAAGATCCATGCAATGACTAATACTCCTCATAGGTGGCAATCCATCAGGTACATTAGCTGAAATGATATCTTCATATTCCGCTAGCATATCTTTTATCTCTTTCGTTTGTTCTTCTACATGCTTCAAGTCTTTAGCCTTCTTAGGAACCAAGGCATAACACATGTTCTCATGTCTCAATCCATCCAGAAATCTCCTTCCATCAACCAAAAAAATTCTAGCACTCGTACAAACCTCAACTTTAGGGACATCCTCCAATGGCAACAAATTTTGCTTCATCCTATTAGCAATTATGGTATATGTGTTCTTCTTTCCATTGAATAGCCTGTCTATCATACTGCCAAGGCCTTCAAAAAAAACATGGCATACATCCATAGGCATGATATCACACAAAACTTCATCATGATAATTTCCTATCTTCAATTTCACCAAACTTTGTTCACTTACCAGTATCTTATGCTCATCTTGAATCCATGCTATCTAATAGGGCTTTGAGTGTTTCAATCTTTCCAGCTTCAATTTGGTCACCATCTCTTCAGAAACCAGGTTCTCAGAGCTTCCACTGTCAACAATCACTTTGCAACATTTACCATCTACCTTACATCTAGTTTGAAAAAAATTCTTTCTCTGCAATGGTTCCTACTCCATCTCACTTTGACTCAATACTCTTATTTTCACCAACACTTCTCCCTCTTCCAGTTTATTAGATGATCCAGCATGATCCTCCTCAGCAAAGGTTGTTCTTCTATTGTTCTTTGTCTTTCTACTTGTATCTCCTTGATTACATTCAAATTTTCTCTGTACTCCACCACACTTAAAACAAATTCCCCTGAATATTCTTTTCTCCTTATCATCTTTTCCATAACCCTCATTCTGGTAATCACCCTATCATCCTCTCTGGTAAGAGTTTCCATCATCTCTACGGTACAAATTATCATTCTTATTAACTTCCTTATCTTTATTTTAATCTGCAAAAGATCCTCTTCCTCCTCCAGTAAAAGTTATTCCTCTTTGACTCTACTCATGTCTTTTATTCAGCTTCTCTTCTACTTTTAGGGCACATTGATATGCCTCTTCCACACTCTACAACTTAATCAAACTGATCTCATCCTATATAGACGACCTCAAGCCATTCACATATCTAGGTACTTGCTCACCCTCATCCTCTAAATGTCTAGATCTAATATTCAACTTGTAGAACTCCTCAATATACTCTATCACACTTGACTCCTTCTGCTTCAAATTTTGCAACTTCCTGAACAAACTGATTTGATAGTCTGCAGGCATAAACTTTTTTTTAACTTATTCACCATCTGATCCCATGATTTTATCTTCTCCTTTCCTCTTATTTTCCTATCTGTCTACAAATGTTCCCACCCAAGGGATGCATGTCCTTTCAACTTTGTACAAGAAAATTTCACCTTCTTGTCTTCAACGATGCCTTCAAAACCAAAATACTTCTCCATCTTCATGATCCAATCTAGCAATTCATCTGAATCCAACTTACCACTATAATCTAGTGGATTAAAATGTGGTTTAGTATTTACCCTAGTTAGGGCTCTTATGAACCTCTCTTCTCCCTAATCCAGACCAGGTATATTTTCTCTTTCCCTTTCTTCCTGTTCTTCTACCTTTTGTATATGTCTAAAAATGGTCATGAATAATCAAGCTTGTTAATTAATTAAATATAAATTATTTAATTAACCTTCTAAAGTAATCTACATATAAATAAATTTAATTATTTATTTATATTGTTCACTTTTATAATTCTTCTACCTTAAATTAAATAAATAACTTTATTTAATTATTACCATCTTCCATATTCCTCTTAATTAAATTAAATAAATTTTATAATTTATTTATATTAACTATCCTGTTATTCTAAATTTGAATATTTGAATTCAAATAATGGAATATTCCTCCAAACACTCGCTTAATCTCATAGTTAAATTAAATATTATAAATATTTAATTTAATACCTTTTCTCACTCCACACATAATTAAATATTTTAAATATTTAATTACCTTCTCAACTCATCTCTCACACATAATTAAATATTACTTATTTAATTATGTAAGCTTCTAAATTCATCTCTCACACATAATTAAATATTACTTATTTAATTATGTAAACTTCTAAATTCATCCTCACATATAATTAAATAAGTTTATTTATTTAATTATGAAATTCATTCTCAACTCATTCTTCAAATGGCAACCTTCCTTCGGATCTAACTAAGAAAATTTGAGGAGGAAACCTTCTATTTCTCTCTCACCTTTCAAAAATCTCTCACTGTTCATCCCAACTAGCTTGATTTGAACCGTTAATCACAATAGCCAATCAGGTTTTTTCAAAAACTCTTTAAATACATGTGCAAATCCAAACATTGGTGACGAACAGATATACACAATTACTCTTACGCATTTGCATCTTTAGCATTTCAGCAATATTCATATCTTGGCAATAATAATCTTATCATAGCATAGATCTTGCATTTTAGCATAGTATGCATTTTAGTTTAAATCTCATTCTCTAGTAGTCCATTTCGTTGAGATTGGCATATTAAATCTGAGAGCAACTTCAATCAACGAAACGTTGGAGATAGAGAGCAATAGAACGACTTCAAAGAAGCTGCCATAAAGAGTTTGTTAGATTTTCTTTCAGTTTCTTTGATATAATGTTTTATTGAATGTCTTTTTAACCTTTTATAACAGGCATATTTTCATACACACATAAAATGGCGCCCACCGTGGGGCCTATGCCCCAATTTTGATGTTTTTTTGTAGAACATTATGACAGGTTTCCGTGTTCCATATTTCGGCTTTCGAAAAAATTCGGCGTTTTAGTGCATCCGACACATTTCTGCAGAGCATCTGGGAATTTAATGTTTCTATTTTGCAGGAAATTTCAGCGCATCTGGGAATTTAATGTTTCTATTTTGCAGGAAATTTCAGCGCATTTGGGGACTGTTTGGGCACTTCTGAGGGTTAATTTAGCGCATCTGAGGGATAGAATAGCGCATATAGTCTCATTACATTTAGAATTAAATTTTCACTTAATTAAAGTAGCGCATTTAAAAACTGTTTTAGTGCATATAGGAGTTAAGTTAGCGAATTTAAGGTAAATTTTAGAGTATCCATGCTACATTATTTACAGATTTAAATTGGCGTTTAATTAAAGTGGCACATTTAAGGACTGTTTTAGCACATTTAGGGTCTGTTTTTGCACATTTACTGTTTGTTTATGCGCATCTGAGGTCTGTTTCTGCGCATATACTATCTGTTTCTACGCATTTATTGTCTGTTTTTGCGCATCTGATGTCTGTTTTTGCGCATATACTGTCTGTTTCGGCACATATACTATCTGTCTCTGCGCATCTGGGTTGTAACACAAAAATAGGATTCTGAGTCAGACGCATTCCGCAGACAGAATCCTTTTTGGTTTAAAATAAATCAATCTAGGATAGTCACCACACTTTGATCATGCAGTTAAAATGAACCCCATGTCGGTTATGAAGCAATATCTTCACTTAGCTTAAATCATTGTGATTTGGTGCATTAAAATGAATTTGTTTACTCTGCTTGATTGTGCTTGAAAGTGGTAGGTGATTATGCTCTCACCCTGTGCAAACTAGGTGATTAGAAAGCCAGACCCACTTTATCCTTGTGTGACCCTGATACAATAACCAAAGTATCCTCTCCCCTTGCGCAGTTATGCGATCCTGGGTGTAAGAGAAATGATTATTGTCTCTAGAAATTGGGCCTTCCTAGGGATTTCATCACCCCAACGTGACTCAAATCGGCAATGGAGCTAAAGCCAAGCTACCCCCGACCGGTATACAAATGTGAATCTTAAGGGAAAACCTAAGATTACGAGTGCGAATGTGTCATACGGACAAAGTAGTACTCCCATAAACCCTGTTGAGCTTAACCTCTTCAGGTTGGAGTGCCACCTAATTTTTGATTAATCTCTTGCCCCATGTATGGCCACTCGAACGGGGGTCCCGAATTAAACACCATTGTTTAGTAAACCAAAAACCTTCTATTTGCTAGCGCAGCACCGGTCGATGTGAAGGCATCCACACTTTCGCAGTCTGTAGTAGAGGTGATCAATCTGCCATGGGATTTACATGAAGATTGGAAGCTTGGTTGGCCTAAGAAGAGAGTGCATTGTAAGGTGGAGCCTGTGCAGCCAAGCTTCTAAATTCACACGCTACCGATATGCGGTTGGGGAAACCCGCGTGGAATCTAGCGGATATTGTCCTGGCTTTACCATAGGATGTGCTTGCTTTATCTTTGTTTGGTTACATTCCATTTAATTCATAGTGCTTCTTGTGTTTTCATTCACATTAATTCAGATAAAAGATCATTTGAAATGAACATGAAAAATAACAACTGAAATCATTTACACACCTGACTTTCTGACATCTTTGGTCTAGTAAATTTCTAATAGCTCTCCCATGCTTAGAGAGTGGAAATCAACAAAAATTTTCAAGAAATCAGTTTCCAGTAGGATCAAGAAACCTAAGAAACCATTAGGGTACAAGAAAACATTACTAAGAATAAAAATTTTGTACAAAGGTCGACACGTCTTGTTTCATTACCACGGATTTCTTCATAGATACCAAGACTTTGTTAGGCGATTCACTGACGAGTACGATGTAGAACCTTTGGATTCTCTAGCTTATTATCAAAGATTAGCTCTATCTCAATGACATAATCTTAACCAACCTCTTGAGTTTGATAACATACCACAACCTTCCATTGAATATCCATCGCATCCTTGTCAAATCCTTCAGTGATTTTAAAACTTTTTTTTTCGAAAACAAAGATCAAATCTTAAGAGTGTGCCATTCAAACAAATTTTTGATTATTGATTCAACTTACCCAACAGGATTCTGACATCCTTCATCATCGAAAGCCACAATCAAAAATTAGGAACATCTTTGATCATATCATAGGATTCACATATTATCAGATCAAGATATCCCTGTTATCGCACTTATTAGAACGGTGATCTAAGTTTAGAAGAATTCTTCAAAATCATATGCCTATGTCTACAAGATCTCAGCACAATAAATTGAGGGACAAAATCCAACAAGGTCATACCCAAAACATTCAAGAAGAAGGTGAAAGTAGTAATACTCTTTACAGTGTAAGTTGTAATCCACTTTTCAACAACGACATGGATAATAGAGAAGAAAATCCATTCCACAACTACAGAGACTTGAGAAAAAACCACATAGATAGTGATGAGGAATGAGATGAAGAACATCTTAGAGAGGTTGACCAAGATCCCAAATTTCACAAAGCCATTGAAAAGATCTTGCAACGCGATAAAGAAAAATATTTCCTCTATCTAGCTGACCAAGGAGCTAAATTGCCTCATGACTTTGATACCAAGAGTTTGAAGAACAAACCTAAAGAGACACCCCTATCTAATTTTAGTGCTTTGACTCAACAAATTAAGGCACTTCAAGGACAAATTAAAGAGTTACAAGGGGGAACCAAAACAAAGAAATATACTTTTGAGGACATTTGTCCTTATCCTTTCGATCGAAGTCTCAACATGATTCCATTTCCGAAACATTGTGAAATTCCAAAATTTGATCGTTATAATGGGAAAGCCGATCCAATCGATCATGTTAGAGACTTATGAAACATGACTTTAGAGTTCGCTCATGAGGACACTTACTTGATGTGTTTGTTTCCTAGGAGTCTTGGAGCTCACTCTATGGAATGGTTATCAAAAATCACACCTCCTGTCAAGACATTTGAGGAATTAATCAATCTGTTTATATTACAATATTCCTACAACATCCAATACCAAATCACTATGATAGATCTCTACAAAGTTGCGCAATAACCTGGTGAACCTTTTATTACTTGTCTTCAAAGATGGAGAAGAATGTTCGCTAGATATCCACATCCTTTTCTTGAAAAGGAAAAGATGGTCATCTTCATTAAAAACTTGAATTCAGAAATGAGCTATCATTTGAATTTACATTGTCCTCCCTCTTTTGAGAAATTGATTGAAGATGCTATAACCATTGAAAGTGCTTTGGTCAAAAGAGTTATAATAAAACTTGACAAGGATAATCCTAGCTCATTCAATCATCATAACAATTAGGACAAGTTTAAATTTTGGACTCGCAACAAGAACGTGGTGAATGATGGTGCTGTTGGTGCAAATCATGTCTTGACTAAGCCATTTGTTCTTAGTACTCCAAGTGCTCCTCGCAACAACAATTACAACAATGTCAACTCGGTTACAAATCAAGGAAACAATCCTCCTCCTCTGAGGAACAATGTGAATCAATATCCTACTCCCAATCCAGGGACTGTCAACAATCAAGGTTACCGGGGAACCACTAACAATAGCAATTCCTTAGGGAATACCTCGAATACAAATCCACAACAATTTTCATTCTTCTCTAGTAGAAGAACTTACACTCCACTGGGTCAATCTTTGGAATCTGCATTCAAAGAGTTGATGGCTAAAAATTTCATTACCTTGCCACCTCAATGAAACTATGAACCCAGTGTGAAGCCTCCATCATGGAATGAGGCATACTATTGTGACTATCACTGGTGCAAAGGTCATTGCACAAATAACTATCAAGCCTTGAAGAATACCATTCAAGACTTAATCAAAAATGGCACCATCACAATCGAAGGACATCAACAATCAAATGAAGACCACCAAGCATTTCGCAACCCTTTGCCCAACTATCAAAAGGGTGAGTCTTCGGGAAAAAGTGTGAATCATAGTGATGATCCGATAATCAATCATATCTACACTGACGACAAGCAGGTCAATGTTATAAAAGTCAAGAAAAAAATGGAATATAGGGAGGTCAACGCAATGACAAGGGCACAAGCTAAAGTTGTCTTAAAGGGTGCCTCTTCAAAATCCACTAGGCCTCCACCTCAACATCAATATGACTTAGTCAATCAACTTCGAAAAACTCCTACTCATATTTCTATCTTAGAACTCCTAAAGATTTCCCCAGCACATAAGGAAATTCTCGAAAAGGCCCTCGTTGAAACCAATGTATCCACTGACTTGGATGTGGACCAATTTCAATCCATGGTAGGACACTTGTCCTCACCCACATTCCTTTCATTTTCAGAAAAAGATTATGTTTCCATAACTCATCCTCATAATTCATCATTATACCTAGAAGTCATGGTCCACAAGTTTCGTGTTAGACAGGTTCTAATAAATGGAGGTGTTGGTTTGAACATATGTACCATGAAGTTGGTTTAGGCTTTGGGATTTTCGGAGGACTCCATTAATCCTAGAAGAAAGATTACTATTAAATCCTATGATGATGAGGAAAGAGCGTCCAAGGGTTTAATCATGCTACCAATCAGAGTGGGACCTGTTATCAAGAATACTTTATGTCAAGTATTAGACCATGATCTTGCATACAACATTTTGTTGGGTCATCCTTGGATCCACGAAATGCAAGCTGCCCCATCCACATATCATCAATGTCTTAAGTTTCCTTATGATGGGCAGGAAATCATGATACCAACTAATAAATCAAATGTCCAAACTTGTGCCAACATCAAAGCTAGTCAAGATACTTTGGTTCCTAACAATCGAGAAGCTCGTGCTAGTACTTCTCTCAAGATTGATACAAAAATCAGTCAGTTAACCAATAGTTTTGACAAGAAATTGAAATTCAAAGACCATGGAGTCGGGGAGTACTCTCTCTTTTTGGCTAATTTACCTACATCACCTCGGTCACATGGACAACCTTCTATCACACAACATCAAATATCAGCAGCATCAACATCAACGCAACCACCAACAGAGCCAAGCACAAAGTTTAATGGACGATTCATCAAAGAAAAATTCCCCATGGAAGATCCTGAGGATAGAGAAATTCTAAACTGGCTCTATAAAGATGAAGATGAAGCATTTTTTAATGTCAAATTACCAACATATATATATGGAAAAGGGTACTCAATCATGCAAAAGATGGGATATGATAAGGGTCCTATCGGAAAAAGAAAAGAGGGAGTAGTTGATCCTATTCACCTTTGAGGACTTGTTGCGAAAGAGAAAACCGGACTAGGCTATGATGCTAACTCAAAAGAAGGAACATCTAAACAACTGCATGGCACTGTCTTCACATTACAAGAAGGTTCAGATTCAAGAGAAGCATGTTTGGAAACAATTCAGAATTTCGTGGATAATAACTCTGACACAGACTCTGTCGAATATGAATGGGACACCATTTACAATGATGAGTTCTGGAGGGACAAAGAGGTTGATGTAATACACCAATATGCCCCAATTCTAATCAAAGGTCAAGGTTCAGGGACCCAAACACGAGAATCTGAACTATAAGGTGACTATGATTCTAATGATACTGAGTCAGATTTAAACGAACAAGATTATCATGAGAACAGTATCATCATTTATCCACCTCATACCTCGGATCCTACGGTCAACTCTGTTATGACCATAACCATAGCCGATTTCACGCAACCCGACGACCCACTATTTTTTATCCATCCTAGTCTCGTTGATTGGGATTCATCCAAACCTATCGATATACCTATGTTTCCAAGCGATGAATCTATCATCAACTTCCTTTCCACGGATGACGCAAATGATTGTTCCACTAGCGATTTTCGGCATAGAGTCTTTAATCAGGAGAGTGTCAATTCTCCTAGCTGCAAAAATAAAAATCAAAAAGAAAGATCTAATGGTGAAAACCATAATCTGGCAGTGTTAGATCAAGAAAAAGATAAAATAAAGAGCGTATCGAATGGTGAAAACCTTTTTAAGGTGCCAGACAATGGGAATCTTGACACTCTCCCAGAGCACTACCATGAGCGATCGCCTATCTTGATTGAGCCTACAAATGCTGTCAATCTTGAAACTTCAGACAAACCAAGGATTTTACAGTTAGCTGCATCAATGACAGAGAAGAAATACCAGAGTTCATGGAATTTCTAAGAGCAAATCAAGTCAACTTTTCTTGGTCTTATGCGGACATGCCAGGTCTTGATCCGGATCTTATCATGCATCACTTGTCTATCAAGCCAGGGGTTAAACCTGTGAAACAAAAACTTAGAAAGATGCACCCCCATGTTGCATTATTGGTTAAGGAAGAACTGAGAAAACTCCTTGATGTGGGCTTCATACGATCAATCGACTATGTAGAATGGATCTCTAACATTGTTCTTGTATCCAAGCCAGATAAAAGTGTCAGAGTGTGCACATATTTTAGAGATCTTAATAAAGCATGTCCTAAGGATGACTTCCCACTACCAAACATCGACACTATAGTTGATCTAACAGCTGGCCATGCCATGTATTCATTAATGGATGGTTTTTTTTGTTACAACCAAATCAAGATTGCACCCCAAGACCAAGAGAAAATAGCTTTCAATGTCCATGGGGAACTTACTGTTGGAACGTCATGCCTTTCGGTCTAAAGAATGTTGGGGCTACTTACCAAAGAGCCATGACTACAATATTTCATGACATGATGCACACATTCATGGAAGATTATGTAGATGACATATTGGAAAAATCATACACTAGAGAAGGACATCTGGAAATATTGTACAAAATATTTACAAGATTGAAGAAATTCAAAGTTCGCCTCAATCCCAAGAAATGTGTCTTTGGGGTCACATCTGGAAAACTCTTAGGATACATAGTATCAGGAAAAGGAATTGAAGTAGATCCTGCCAAAGTACAGGAAATCATGGAAATGCCTCCCCCAAGGAACATCAGTCAATTGAGATCATTATAGGGACGACTTCAATCTATACGAAGGTTCATTGCACAATTGGCCGGCAAAAGTCTACCTTTCACACATCTACTGCATAAGAATGTTCCTTTCAAGTGGGATGACAAGTGTGAATTGGATTTTCAACAAATCAAACAGTACTTAATGACTCCATCAGTTTTAGTACCACCAAATACAGACAAACCATTGATCTTGTATATTGCCGCAACAGAGACATCCTTGGGTGCATTGCTAGCGCAAGAAGACCATACGGGGAAAGAATGTGCAATTTATTACATCAGTATAACACTAACAAGTCATGAGCTCAACTACACTATCATCGAGAAGGCTTGTCTAGTAGTAGTCTTTGCTTCACATAAATTTTGGCATTATATGTTAACTCATACAATCAATCTTGTTTCAAAAATCAATCCACTCAAGTATCTGTAAAGCAAAGCATCATTAACAAGAAGGTTAGCAAAGTGGGTAATGATTCTGAGTGAGTTTTACATCCATTATGTTGATCGCAAGGAAATCAAAGGACAAGTTATCACTGATCAATTAGCTGAAGCACCACTGGAAGAAGATCATCCCCTACACATTGAATTTCTAGATGCTGATGTCTTTACTGCATAATCCAAACAACCATGGTCCTTATATTTCGATGGTTCTTTTACTCAACATGGATCGAGGGTAGGCATACTCTTCGTCACCCCCCAAGGACACACCATTCCTCGATCATATAGGCTGATGTTTCCGTGCACTAACAATATAGCCGAATATGAAGCATTAATCACTGGACTCAAAATAGCATTCGAATGGAGGATTACAGAATCACAAGTATATGGCAATTCACAGTTAGTCATTAATTAGATCAATGATGATTACCAGACCAAAGATGAAAAACTTTTTCCATATAAAAAATTGGTTGACGACTTCAAGAAGTACTTTGTGGACATCAAATTCACACAAATTCCAAGGCTTGATAACAAAGAAGCTGATGTCATGGCTACGATCACATCATTGTTACAACTCCCAGAAAATCAGGCTCGCTATGAATTTCTGGTGGAACAATCATTTACACCTGCCTATGACACACCTGAAAGCCAAATTATTTGTCACTTGGTAGGATCTAATTCACCTTGGTTAGGCAAGATTTATGCCTACCTAAAAGATGATATCTTACCACCTGATTTATCCTGTAACCAAAAATGAAATTTTATCCGCCAATCCTCTCGCTACACTCTTATCGGTGACACCCTTTATCGTCGTGGTCTTGATGGTACTTTACTTCGATGTCTTGAACGTGACGAATCTGAAAAAGCTTTACAAGAAGTTCATGGTGGAATTTGTGGTACTCATTTGAGTGGACTGACCTTATCCAAGAAATTGATTAGAATGGGTTACTACTAGCCTACAATGGAGAGGGAATCATTCACTTTTGTGGAAACATGCTCAAAATGCCAAATTCATGGGAATCTCATTCATGCTCCTGCACAGGAACTTCAACCATTGACGCCAACCTAGCCATTCTCCCAATGGGGGTTAGATCTAGTAGGAAAGATTCATCCCTCATCATCAAATGGACATAAGTTCATCATCACAGCCACAGAGTATTTCACCAAGTGGATTGAGGCAGTACTCTTAATAAAGTTACCGAAAAATAGATATCATTATTCATACTCAACTATATTATTTGTCGGTATGGCATTCCCAACTCCATTATTACAGATAATGGATGACCTTTTAAGAATCAGGATGTTGATGAACTTTTTGAGAGATTTCACATTCAGCACAGATATTCAACACCTTACTATCCATAAGGGAATGGCCAAGCAGAGGCCTCAAATAAAACAATATTGAAAATTTTGAAGAAGACTGTGAATGATGCAGGGAAAGATTGGCATGTTCAACTCAATCCCACCTTATGGGCCTACAGAACTAGTATCTGCATGCCAACAGGAGCAACACCATTTTCTCTTGTCTATGGAGCAGAAGCCATCCTACCCCTAGAAGTTGAAATCTCATCACTCAGAGTTTCACTAAAAGGTCTCACAACAGATGATGAATACAAAGTTTCCCAACTCCAAGAGCTAGAACTCCTAGATGAAAAGAGACAAAGAGAATCTGACCATTTGAAAGCATACCAACAAATGATGTCTTGCAGCTATAATCACAAAGTAAAGCCATGTACCTTTCAGGTGGGTGATCTATTTTTAAAAGAAAATCCACGGAATCAGCAAGACAGAGAAAAGAAAGGAAAGTTTGAACCAAATTGGCTAGGTCCTTATGTGGTTATCGACGTCTACGGTTCAGGAGCCTACAAGCTATTGACACCAGAAGGGGACTTGTTTGACGAATCCATCAACAACATACACCTGAAAAAGTATTATGCCTGAAGCGGTTATCATCATTAGAAAAAGTCCTGAAGAAATCCAAAAAATTAGAAAAAGTCCTGAAGAAATATCAAAAACAACAGAAAATGTCCTGAAAAAATATCAAAAAAATCAGAAAAAGTCTTGAAGAAATCCAAAAAATCAGAAAAAGTCCTGAAGAAATATCAAAAACAGCAGAAAATGTCCTGAAAAAATATCAAAAAAATCAGAAAAAGTCCTAAAAAAATGGTTACCCTGGTGAAAACCTATTAAATAGGCACCTCGGTAGAAAAAAGAAAAGAAAAAGTCATAGGGTGAAAACCTGGCAACATGTAGTCTATTGACAAGAAAAATGCAATAAAAACAAATAGTGAAAATTCGGTAAACAAACACTATTTGTAGCTCTCCATCTATTAGTTCATGTTCTGCACTTGGCTTCTCAGCCTTCATTTCATGCATCTTTTCATCATCTTAGGGCCATACCAGCATCATGTTGCCATCATTCACCTAGAACGATAACGTCTTACTATGGCTTGATCATTGTACATATCCATCTCGACAAGTTGCATCAATACTGGGGGAAAAACGTTGTCATACTGGGGGCAATCACCTTTCAGGATTTACCGAAACAGCTAGACAATGACATCGAATCCAATCATGCAAACAAACAACCAAATCAAATCTTATGAACAACTATCCAATCATTGATCCATATCACAACAGTTTTCAAGCAAATACCATACCATGACTCATATCAGAATGATCTAAAATCTGAATAATGTTTGGAATAGCAGTATTATATTTTGAACAATGGTTGTTTTATTTTCGATATCATCTCTTTGGAGCACACTCGATGATGTACCGAACTAGAGAAGCAAGGAAAGATAAGATTTTTCTTTGTCTGTTGTCTTGAGGTTAACCATCCATCTGTTGCAAATATTTCACGAGACATGATTTCCAAAGTTTATCATTGATGACAATCCCAAATTTACATCAAAAAGTGGTTAGTCTTTGTTTGTTCATGCAAGAAATGCTCAAGTCATCTCGGTTCAATTATACCTCGATGCTTGTGTTCGCTTGCTATATCAAAAATCATGAAAGTGGTACTCAGGTCATCATTGGTGCTAATTTACTATCTGATGCTTGTACATACTTCCAACATTTTAAAAATGCTCTATGATGATTCAGGAAAGCTAACAAAAGGCTCAACGAATGGTTCATTTCATTTAGTTGCATTTCATTTTAGATCGGTGTATATATCTACATACTGGATTTGCATCAGAGTTTTTGAAAGGGCTAACCAAAAATATCAACGGATGCCATGTCTCTTTGGACTATTTGTGGAGGACATTTGAATATTCGTCACCTTCCATCTTCATTTCATCTAGGTCCTATCATTTATCATTTTTGTAATTCATTTCATTATCATTCATTTGCATATCATTTAGATTCTCTATCATCTTCATATCATTAACATTTTATCATTTTTTCAATTCATTTTCATTTTACACATTGGCATCCCATTTATCATTCATTTCATATCACTATCATTTGTCATTTCATTATCATTCATTTTTCATATCATTATCACTTATCATTTCACTTATCATCCCATTTATCATTCATTTCATATCACTATCATTTATCACTTCATTTGTCATTTCATTATCATTCATTTGTCATATCATTTCACTTATCATTTCATATCACTATCATTTATCATTTCATTATCATTCATTTGTCATATCATTATCACTTATCATTATCACTTATCATTTCACTTATCATTTCGCTTATCATTTCACTTATCATTTCATTTATCGTTATTCATTCCATTTCATTTATCATCTCATTCATTTCAGTTCATTTATCATCTCATTATCATTCATTTCATATCATTATCACTTATCATTTCATTTATCATTTTCATTATCATTCATTTCATTATTACTTATCATTTTATTTATCATTTTCATTATCGTACATTTCATTTCATATCACTTATCATTTTCATACATGTCATTATCATCGCATTTCATTTTATCATTTCACTTAATGATCATTACAAAACATTACATTTCATCACATATCATTTATCATCCTATCATACATCACATTATTATTAATCATTTCATTTCATATCATTTGTCACATTACATTCATATCATACCTTTAATCATCCCATCATTTTTTCATATCAATTCATGTTACAAATTCATGATTCATAAACACAACATTCATTTTTCATCATATTATCATTATTTACTTGCATTCGAAAATCCAAAAACAAACATTCCATACATGCATTTTTATATCTTTTTCCAAACAACATTTTTCATAAAACATATCAAATATCCCATGACATATTTTCATAATCACATCATAAGTCATCCACCTGCATGACATCATTAGTACGCATCATCATCATTATAAACACATAAAATCATCCTGCATATCATGTTAGTCATCAAATCATTCAAATGCATATCAAAATCCATAACATATAGAAATAAATGCATATCACATAATCATCCCATAAATGCACATCACACCATCAAAAATCATCACCGTTGCATATCATCACTCATCATGAAATATACAAATATCCAATGTCCAAAGAAACTGAAAAGTGCAAAGAGAGATACATGGGATATGATCAAAAATCACATATACATGCTCCAAAAATGATATACATGTGTGAAATATATCTGCATCATAACATCATAAGCTAACTGGTCGATGCCCCTGATGGAGCTGGACCGAAAGGAGGTGGCCTACCACTAGTACCTGCGTCTGGATCCCGCCGAGGCCCGGTAACCCCCATGCTCTGTGTGGCTGTCCACGACCTGCTCTGAGTCCTACTGTGAGACCGTGGAAATGGCTCTCTACGCTTGGGAGGACACAACTCCTCATATCTAATACGATAGTACTCCACCTCCCTCACCATCTCCATGCCCTCTGCAATCGCCTCCTAGAAGGACGCACTCTCGACATTGCCCATAAGCCTCTGAGTGACACCCTCAGCCTCCACTGCCCTCCGCCTTAATGCATTCCTCTATGTGATCAGCTAGGCTATTTGTGGGTCTGGGGTAGGCTGAGATACCTGTGTCGGTGCTGGAGCCTGAGCCTGTGCCTGTGCCAGCTGTGACTGTAACTGAGCTATCACACTCTGCACCTGACCTAGCTGACCCTGAACAGTCTACACCTGGGCCTGCAGAGTGGCTATCTATGTCTGCTGTGAGGATGAGGAAACCCTGATAATAGTCTGTGGTTTACCACCAGATCTAGGCCACCGTATAATCTGAGCACTGGCTAGACTGTCAAACCTCTGCCTCATTGCCCTCTCTGCCTCCCCTCCATCATCTCCCCCATCAACTCCATTGTTTGGGCTGTCATCATCCCTGTCACCCTCCTCCTCATCTCTACCACCCTCCTCCTCGTCTCCGCTCTCCTCCTCATCCTCTCCTCCACCCACAATCTGCTCTCTGCCAACCACCCCCTCCTGTCTCTCCACCCCTGGCTGATGTACTACTGCAATGGGCCTTGGCTCATCGAGGCATGTGAATCGTGGGAAGCGATGTGTGTGGAAATACACTAAGTACTCATCTGACATCCCAGTGCCTATCACCTCTGGCTTGTATGCACCTCAGGCTATAAGCTAGAATTCTCAGTATATGCCACCAAGTAGGTAATACATCATCCCCATCCAGGATCATCCTTGCGCCGCCCATAGTGAGCAACACCCTATGGCATCCCTTGTGTATATCTGTACTTCCTCTGAACCCGCAAGGCCAAAAATCTCTCAATAATGTATGGGGTCCACCCTATCAGACATCGGGGCATGCAGACAAATGGCATCTCCAAATGATCTGTGTCCCAGGGGTCGCAATCTGTGTACGACCTCCATATAATTGAATCCACATCATCCAGCACGCGCCGCCAGTACTCCAACTTGCCCAGCTTAGGTTGGACAAGTGCACCTGAATACGCATATACATACGGCCTGCCTGGTGGCCTAGCCCTAGCACACTCTGGCCTCGTAATCACAATATGCTCCCATGCCCAGATCTGAAGCAGAGTCACACCATTGGCCAAACTCGTCGACCCTTGGTATACAACTTGATGTAGATCATGATACAAATGGGCCAAAATGCAGCTCCCCCAGGCATACCTCTGCAATTGTGTCATCATCCACTCCAGCATCCTACCCCACCCAATTGAAAATCCCTTCGACTGATGGTTCGGTCCAAGGAAGTTTCCAATGAATGCACCCAACACAACAACTAAGGCTGGATATCTACTGAAATCCGCCCACGGCACCCAATATCATGCTATCACCATATCACCACAAATCCTCCTTAGCGCCTCTGTCCCTCCTATCTCCTTGTGGTCATAAACCACAAGGGCACCTACCATAAGAATCCCTAGAATCCTATACACATCCTCGGGTGTCACAGTCATCTCACCAGTCGGAAAATGAAAGGTGTTATGATCGGAGAGCCACCTCTCTGCCAATGCAGTCAACAACCCCCTGTTGACTCAAATCCCTCGCAAGATAGTCAACAAAGATCCCAACCCGCAGTCACCTATCCACTGTTCCTCTACTGGAGTCAACTCTCCTATCCGATCCCAACATATCGGGAACTGCTCTCTAATTTGGAGGTTGTCGAAAACCTCCTATTTTTTTGGTCATCACATGGACAATTAATCAGACTCATACCAATGACTCATATCATGTGCTCTATCTATCAAGTGAACTATATCAGTGAACCATATCAAATTAATCAGAGAATCAAATCAACGCATCATATCAGTGACCCATATCAATGACCCATATCATACAATTAATCAGATCATGCAATCATTGCTACATCTATCTATCTGAATATCAAATCAAGCTACTCTATCATCATATTACTATTTGTTTTCTTTTCAGGAGAGCAAATTTATCAACGATCACATCATTTTCTTACTTGTACTTCAATCATGAATGCAAATATGTTTGAAAACCATCATCTACTATTTGGTTTCTATCATCGAAAGCAAATATATCAGACATTTACTCTTTGTTTTTCATTCATATGAAGCAAAATTATCAAACAATCAATCAATCTACTCGTTGTTTTTCATTTATGAGAAGCAAAGTTATCAGACAATTAGTCAATCAATCTACTCGTTGTTTTTCATTTTTGGGAAACAAAGTTATCAGTTATCTACTCTTTGTTTTCTATTCAGGGAAGCAAAGTTATTAATTAATCATCAAATTTTCTATCATTTCTATCCATATCAGCATGATGGAAAACTAGTTTTTCTATCTATTGACCAAGGAAGCAATGTACACCATCATTTTTCATCACAATAGCATTCTGCCAAAATTTTCCCAGATGCGCTAATATGCGCCTCCGATGCGCTAAAACTCATAAGCGCTACAGTTTACCTCGAAAGCGCTAAAACTTCGTATGCACATTTTTACACCCTAAAAGCGCTAAATTTTTCCCTATAAGCGCTAAAACCCTATATGCGCTAAGATACCCCGCAGATGGGCTACTTCATACCCTAGATGCGCTAATCCCTAAATGCACAATTTTGTGCCCTAGATGCGCTAAACTTTTCTAGCTGGGCTTCTATCCTATAAGCACTAATCTACACTTCGTATGCGCTAGAAAACCTAAAATTTTCCCTAAACCTATATGCGCTATGAAAATTTTCTCGAATGCGCTAAAACAGACAGTCGCATGTGCTAAAATGACATTTTTAAACCTAAATCCGCACGAAAAAGCTTGAAAAATCGATCAAAATCCTTCATTTGTCTTGAATGTTGTCTTCCACACATCCCCTTCTCTAATTCTGGTCTGATGATATCCACTCTTCAAATCTATCTTTGTAAAGTATTTATCTCCACTCAAACAATCCATAATGTCATCCATCTAGGGCAAAGGAATTCTATACTTCACTGTGATTTTATTTATGGCTCTAGAATCTGTACACATCCTCCATTGTCCATCCTTCTTAGTTGCTAGCATAGCAGGTACTGCACAAGGACTTAAGTTTTCTCTGATCAAACCCTTCCTCAACAACTCTTGCACTTGTCTATTCAATTCTTCATTCTCTACAAGTGTCATCTAGTGTGCTCCTTTATTAGGAAAACTAGCTCTAGGAATCAAATCCATGCAATGACTAATACTCCTCACAGGTGGCAATCCATCAGGTACATTATCTGAAATGATATCTTCATATTCTACTAGCATTTCTTTTATCTCTTCTGTTTGTTCTTCTACATGCTTCAAGTTTTTAGCCTTCTTAGGAACCAAGGCATAACACATGTTCTCATGTCTCAATCCATCCAGAAATCTCCTTCCATCAACCAAAAAAATTCTAGCACTCGTACAAACCTTAACTTTAGGGACATCCTCCAATGGCAACAAATTTTGCTTCATCCTATTAGCAATTATGGTATATGTGTTCTTCTTTCCATTGAATAGCCTGTATATCATACTGCCAAGGCCTTCAAACAAAACATGGCATAAATCCATAGGCATGATATCACACAAAACTTCATCATGATAATTCCCTATCTTCAATTTCACCAAACTTTTTTCACTTACCAGTATCTTATGCTCATCTTGAATCCATGCTATCTGATAGGGCTTCGAGTGTTTCAATCTTTCCAGCTTCAATTTGGTCACCATCTCTTCAGAAACTAGGTTCTCAGAGCTTCCACTGTCAACAATCACTTTGCAACATTTACCATCTACCTTACATCTAGTCTAAAAAAAATTCTTTCTCTGCAACGATTCCTACTCCATCTCACTTTGACACAATACTCTTATTTTCACCAACACTTCTCCCTCTTCTAGTTTATTAGATGATCTAGCATGATCCTCCTTAGCAAAGGTTGTTCTTCTATTGTTCTTTGTCTTTCTACTTGTATCTCCTTGATTACATTCAAATGCTCTATGTCCACCACACTTAAAACAAGTTCCCCTGAATATTCTTTCCTCCTTATCATCTTTTCCATAACCCTCATTCTGGTAACCACCATATCCTCCTCTCTGGTAAGAGTTTCCATCATCTCTACGGTACAAATTATCATTCTTACTAACTTCCTTATCTTTATTTTGATCTGCAAAAGATCCTCTTCCTCCTCCAGTAAAAGTTATTCCTCTCTGAAATCTTCCACCTCTTCCTCTCTGACTCTACTCATGTCTTTTATTCAGCTTCTCTTCTGCTTTTAGGGCACATTGATATGCATCTTCCACACTCTACAACTTAATCAAACTGATCTCATCCTGTATAGATGACCTCAAGCCATTCACATATCTAGGTACTTGCTCAACCTCATCCTCTAAATGTCTAGATCTAATATTCAACTTGTAGAACTCCTCAGTATACTCTATCACACTTGACTCCTTCTGCTTCAAATTTTGCAACTTCCTGAACAAACTGATTTGATAGTCTGCAGGCATAAACTTTTTTTTAACTTATTCACCATCTGATCCCATGATTTTATCTTCTCCTTTCCTCTTATTTTCCTATCTGTCTACAAATGTTCCCACCCAAGGGATGCATGTCCTTTCAACTTTGTACAAGCAAATTTCACCTTCTTGTCTTCAACGATGCCTTCAAAACCAAAATACTTCTCCATCTTCATGATCCAATCTAGCAATTCATCTGAATCCAACTTACCACTATAATCCAGTGGATTGAAATGTGGTTTAGTATTTACCCTAGTTAGGGCTCTTATGAACCTCTCTTCTCCCTAATCCAGACCAGGTTATTTTCTCTTTCCCTTTCTTCCTGTTCTTCTACCTTTTGTATATGTCTAAAAATGGTCATGAATAATCAAGCTTGTTAATTAATTAAATATAAATTATTTAATTAACCTTCTAAAGTCATCTACATATAAATAAATTTAATTATTTATTTATATTGTTCACTTTTATAATTCTTCTACCTTAAATTAAATAAATAACTTTATTTAATTATTACCATCTTCCATATTCCTCTTAATTAAATTAAATAAATTTTATAATTTATTTATATTAATTATCATGTTATTCTAAATTTGAATATTTGAATTCAAATAATGGAATATTCCTCCAAACACCCGCTTAATCTCATAGTTAAATTAAATATTATAAATATTTAATTTAATACCTTTTCTCACTCCACACATAATTAAATATTTTAAATATTTAATTACCTTCTAAATTCATCTCTCACACATAATTAAATATTACTTATTTAATTATGTAAACTTCTAAATTCATCCTCACATATAATTAAATAAGTTTATTTATTTAATTATGAAATTCATTCTCAACTCATTCATCAAATGGCAACCTTCCTTCGGATCTAACTGAGAAAATTTGAGAAGGAAACCTTCTATTTCTCTCTCACCTTTCAAAAACCTCTCACTGTTCAACCCAACTAGCTTGATCTGAACCGTTAATCACAATAGCCAATCAGGGTTTTTCAAAAACTCTTTAAATACATGTGCAAATCCGAACATTGGTGACGAACAGATATACACAATTACTCTTACGCATTTGCATATTTAGCATTTCAGCAATATTCATATCTTGGCAATAATAATCTTATCATAGCATAGATCTTGCATTTTAGCATAGTATGCATTTTAGTTTAAATCTCATTCTCTAGTAGTCCATTTCGTTGAGCTTGGCATATTAAATCTGAGAGCAACTTCAATCAATGAAACATTGGAGATAGAGAGCAATAGAATGACTTCGAAGAAGTTGCCATAAAGAGTTTGTTTGATTTTCTTTCAGTTTCTTTGATATAATGTTTTATTGAATGTCTTTTGAATCTTTTATAATAGGCATATTTTCATACACACATAAAATGGCGCCCACCGTGGGGCCTATGCCCTGATTTTAGTGTTTTTTTGTAGAACATTCTGACAGGTTTCCGCATTCTGGATTTTGGCTTTCGAAAAAATTCGGCGTTTTAGCGCATTCGACACTTTTCTGTAGTGCATCTAGGAATTTAATGTTTCTATTTTGTAGGAAATTTCAGGACATCAGGGGACTATTTGGGCGCTTCTGAGGGTTAATTTAGCGCATCCGAGGGATAGAATAGCGCATATAGTCTCATTATATTTAGAATTAAATTTGCACTTAATTAAAGTAGCGCATTTAATAACTGTTTTAGTGCATATAGGAGTTAAGTTAGCGCATTTAAGGTAAATTTTAGAGTATCCATGCTACATTATTTACATATTTAAATTGGCGTTTAATTAAAGTGGCATATTTAAAGACTGTTTTAGCGCATTTAGGGTCTATTTCTGCGCATTTACTGTCTGTTTCTGTGCATCTGAGGTATATTTCTGCACATATACTGCATGTTTCTGCGCATTTACTATTTGTTTCTATGCATCTGATGTCTGTTTCTGCGCATATACTATTTGTTTCAGCGCATATACTATCTGTCTCTACGCATCTGGGTTGTAACACAAAAATAGGATTCTGAGTCTGACGCATTCCGCAGACTGAATCCTTTTTGGTTTAAAATAAATCAATCTAGGATAGTCACCACACTTTGATCATGCAGTTAAAATGAACCCCATGTCGGTTGTGAAGCAATATCTTCACTTAGCTTAAATCATTGTGATTTGGTGCATTAAAATGAATCTGTTTACTCTGCTTGATTGTGCTTGAAAGTGGTAGGTGATTATGCTCTCACCCTATGCAAACTAGGTGATCAGAAAGCCAGACCCACTTTATCCCTGTGTGACCCTGATACAATAACCAAAGTATCCTCTCCCCTTGCACAATTATGCGATCCTGGGTGTAAGAGAAATGATTATTGTCTCTAGAAATTGGGCCTTCCTGGGGATTTCATCACCCCAACGTGACTCAAACTGGCAATGGAGCTAAAGCCAAGCTACCCCCAACCGGTATACAAATGTGAATCTTAAGGGAAAACCTAAGATTACGAGTGTGGATGTGTCATACGGACAGAGTAGTACTCCCATAAACCCTGTTGAGCTTAACCTCTTCAGGCTAGAGTGCCACCTAATTGGTGATTAATCTCTTGCCCCATGTATGGCCACTCGAACGGGGGTCCCGAATTAAACACCATTGTTTAGTAAACCAAAAACCTTCTATTTGCTAGCGCAGCATCGGTCGATGTGAAGGCATCCACACTTTCGCAGTCTGTAGTAGAGGTGATCAATCTGCCATGGGAGTTTCATGGGAATTGGAAGCTTGGTTGTCTTGAGAAGAGAGTGCATTGTAAGGGTGAGCCCGTGCAGCCAAGCTTCTAAATTCACATGCTACTGATATGCGGTTGGGGAAACCCGCGTGGAATCTAGCGGATATTGTCCTGGCTTTACCATAGGATGTGCTTGCTTTATTTGTGTTTGGTTACATTCCATTTAATTCAGATTGTTTGCTATGTTTTCATTCACATTAATTCAGATAAAAGATAATTTGAAATGAACATAAAAACAACAACTGAAATCATTTACACACCTGACTTTCTGACATCTTTGGTCTAGTAAATTTCTAATAGCTCTCCCATGCTTAGAGAGTGGAAATCAACAAAATTTGTCAAGAAATCAGTTTCTAGTAGGATCAAGAAACCTAAGAAATCATTAGGGTACAAGAAAACATTACAAAGAAGAAAAATTTTGTACAAAATTCGACACGTCTTGCTTCATTACCGCGGATTTCTTCATAGATACCAAGACTTTGTTAGGGGATTCACTGATGAGTACGCTATACAACCTTTGGATTCTTGAGCTTATTATCAGAGATTGGCTCTATCTCAATGACATAATCTTAACCAACCTCTTGATTTTGATAACATACCACAACCTTCCATTGAATATCCATCACATCCTAGTCAAATCCTTCAGTGATTTTAAAACCTTTTTTTTTTTAAACAAAGATCAAATCTTAAGAGTGCGCCCTTCAAAAAAAATTATGATTATTGATTCAACTTCCCCAATAGGATTCTGACATCCTTCATCATCGGAATCCACAATAAAAAATTAGGAACATCTTTGATCATATCATAGGATTCACATATTATCAGATCAAGATATCCTCATTATCGCACTTATCAGAATGGTGTTCTAAGTTTAGAAGAATTCTTCAAAATCATATGCCTAGCTCTACAAGATCTCAGCACAATAAATTGAGGGATGAAATCCAACAAGAAGGTCATACCCAAAACATTCAAGAAGAAGGTGAAAGCAGAAATCCTCTTTACAATGTAAGTCGTAATCCACTTTTCAACAACGACATGGATAATAGAGAAGAAAATCCATTCCACAACTACAGAGACATGAGAAAAAACCACATAGATAGTGATGAGGAATGAGATGAAGAATGTCTTAGAGAGGTTGAGCAAGATCCCAAATTTCACAAAGCCATAGAAAATATCTTGCAATGCGATAAAGAAAAATGTTTCCTCTATCTAGCTGACCAAGGAGCTAAATTGCCTCATGACTTTGATACCGAGAATTTGAAGAACAAACCTGAAGAGACACCCCTATCTGATTTTAGTGCTTTGACTCAACAAATTAAGGCACTTCAAGGAAAAATTAAAGAGTTACAAGGGGGAACCACAACAAAGAAATATACTCTTGAGGACATTCGTCCTTATCCTTTCGATCAAAGTCTCAACATGATTCCATTTCCCAAACATTGTGAAATTCCAAAATTTGATCGTTATAATGGGAAAGCCGATCCAATCGATCATGTTAGAGACTTCTGAAACATGACTTTAGAGTTCGCTCATGAGGACACTTACTTGATGCGTTTGTTTCCTAGGAGTCTTGGAGCTCACTCTATGGAATGGTTATCAAAAATCACACCTCCTGTCAAGACATTTGAGGAATTAATCGATCTGTTTATATTACAATATTCCTACAACATCCAATACCAAATCACTATGATAGATCTCTACAAAGTTGTGCAAAAACCTGGTGAACCTTTTATTACTTTTCTTCAGAGATGGAGAAGAATGTTCGCTAGATATCCACGTCTTGTTCCTAAAAAGGAAAAGATGGTCACCTTCATTAACAACTTGAATTCATAAATGAGCTATCGTTTGAATTTACATTGTCCTCCCTCTTTTGAGAAATTGATTGAAGATGCTATAACCATTGAAAGTGCTTTGGTCAAAAGAGGAATAATAAAACTTGACAAGAATAATCCTAGCTCATTCAATCATCATAACAATCAGGACAAGTCTAAATTTTGGACTCGCAACAAGAACGTGGTGAATGATGGTGTTGTTGATGTGAATCATGTCTCGACTAAGCCATTTGTTCTTAGTACTCCAAGGGCTCCTCGCAACAAAAATTACAACAATGTCAACTCAGTTACAAATCAAGGAAACAATCCTCCTCCTCTGAGGAACAATGTGAATCAACATCCTACTCCCAATCCAGGGACTGTCAACAATCAAGGTTACCGGGGAACCACTAACAATAGCAATTCCTTAGGGAATACCTCGAATACAAATCCACAACAATTTTCATTCTTCTCTAGTAGAAGAACTTACACTCCACTGGGTCAATCTTTGGAATTTGCATTCAAAGAGTTGATGGCTAAAAATGTCATTACCTTTCCACCTCAACGAAACTATGAACCCAGTGTGAAGCCTCCATCATGGAATGAAGCATACTATTGTGACTATCACCGATGCAAAGGTCATCGCACAAATAACTATCAAGCCTTGAAGAATACCATTCAAGACTTAATCGAAAATGGAACCATCACAATCGAAGGACATTAACAATCAAATGAAGACCACCAAGCATTTCGCAACCCTTTGCACAACTATCAAAAGGGTGAGTCTTCGGGAAAAAGCGTGAATCATATTGATGATCTGATAATGAATCATATCTACACTGAAGACGAGCAGGTCAATGTTATAAAAGCAAGTCCTCTATAGATGCAAGTTGGATCCTCAGTCTGCCACCCCACAACAAATCTTCAACAAGACTCTACAAACTCTGACAATCTCTCACGAAACTAATCTCACTCTGATACCAATCTGGTGTAGCTATGGTAGGAGGGTCCTCAAAGAGAACAATTTGGACCATGCAACAAGAGTCACATAACAAAAGCAACACAAAAATTAGAGGCAAATGCAGATTCAAACTTTCTTATTATCAGAAATCTCATTTACAATCTGACGACAACATTCAAGTTTACAGATTCGGCTCACAAGCCTGATACAACATGCTCAAAATTCAATATTCATATATGCTCCTTAATGTGAGTGAAAATATTATACATCCATTCTACATTAATCTACTTAATCCACTTGTACTATCCTAATGATTTGTTACAAGCTTTAAATCATATCCGCAAATCTAGAATCTTCTGTGTCAGCCAAAAATCATTACAATCTCGAATGAAAGAAAATGTAACATGTGCATGAAATAGGTCGGCCTCAAATTTGAATTTCTCCTTGACAGGTGCATAGGATGAAGTATGGACCAATAATTAAGGTTGGGGACACTCCATGGAACAATTCGAAACATACCGTAAGGATCTGCAAGTTATGGGAAAGATCCACAAGAGATCAAACTAGCCGTTAGGTTTGAAATTATTTTGGTGCCGGTTCAAGAAACTGCAAAAACTAAAATGAAATATTTTTGGTTGAGGCAAGATTTCCAAGAACAAAGGATGCTCCTGCATCATTGCTATTTTTCCACATATGCATAATAGATAGATTGATTTTTTGGTGAAAAACATGTGTTTAATTAAAAATAAATAAAAATACATAACAAAACCAAAACATATTAAAATTATATTCGATGGATAGCTCGTTCCGAGGAATGCCATCGTCCAATTGGGTCTATGAAGTTTCCTCCATTTCCATCCTCAACCCAGCTTCGAAAGGAAATTTTTTGTAGAAATTTGGTAGAAGAGGGGGAGGAGGGAAAAAAGGGGGTTCAAGCGACCCCCCTTGACCCCTTCGAGCGAAGGGTGGTTTGCTCGAACCCTCCTTGTTTTGGAAATTTTCCTTTTTTTCCTTAAAAGATGGCACCAAAAGGCATGACATCATCAAAAGGTGTTCGCTCAAAGGGGGGGGTTTGAGCGAACTCCTTTTTTGTGTTCGCTCAAATCCCCCCCTTCGAGTGAACCCCTAAAAACCCAAAAAAAAATTCATGGGAGTGCTTTGGCAATTTTCCTTCCTCAACAAAATAGTAAACCAATTTCATGGGATCACCCATGTTAATGACATAATCTTTGGAGGAAATAGGTATGTGATTTAAGGTTTGCAGATGAAATGAAAAATAAGTTTGAGATGTCAATGTGTGGGGAGATGAATTTATTCCTTGTATTACAAATTAGTTATTTCATTTCATAGTCAAATTATGTCAAGGAAATTTTGAAGAAGTTTGGAATGGAGGATTCCAAACCATTTTGTACTCCTATGGTTATTGGTTGTAAGTTGAGAAAAAATGATGAATCTCCTAAGGTTGATCAAAGCAAGTATAGATCAATGATTCATGGAATGGTATACCTAACTTCTACTATATTGGATATCATGCATGTAGTATGTCTTGTGGCAAGATTTCAAGAAGATCCCAGAGAGTCGCATGTTGCAATAGTAAAGAGGATATTTAGATACTTGAAGGGCTCTCTAGAATTTGGTTTATGGTATCATAGGGATACTGATTTCTCTTTAAGTGCATATACAAATGCATATTTGGCATTTTGTACAAATTATAGAAGTACAAGTGGAGGTGCTTTATTTCTTAGAAGCAAGTTGGTTTCTTGGTTGAGTAAGAAGCGGGATTCATTCTCATTATCTACGACAGAGACATAATATATTGTAGCAGCATCATGTTTTACATAGGTGTTGTGGATGAAGAAGACATTGAAGGATATCATAGTATCATATGATGAACCTATTTCTATCTTGTGTGATGATATAAGTGCTATTAATATTCCAAAGAACCTGGTAATGCATTCAAGAACAAAACATATCTCTATCTGGTATCACTTTCTAAGAGAAAAAAGTTGCAAAGAATGAGGTGAAACTTGAGTATGTTCCTACAAAGGATCAAGTTACAGATATTTTTACAAAGGCTCTTCCTAAAGATACATTTGAGTATCTCTGATAGAAGTTAGGGGTTATTTCCCCTCCTTATTTCAAATAGATGCATAAGTTGGTGCATCTATTTAGAAAGCATTTCAAGATACATTCTTGGTCCTCGACTGATGATGAAAGCTACCTCTCAAGGGGAGTAGGTAGTAGTGTTCTTGTTTGGTATAGAGGAGCATATCTTGTGCCCCTAAGGGGGAGAAAACTGAAGTGAAGAATGGGAAATGTAGTGTGTGCAGTAGTGAGAACTATATGGATAAAATTAGTGGAGAGAGAGTAGTTGTTGTTGGTGTTTCCTAAAGAGAAGTTTGAAAGGGTTGTCAAAGGGAAAGATGTTGCCCTTTGCTATTGATGCCAAAGGGGGAGAGTATGATCTAAAAAACATAGGGGGAGAGTAATGACGATCTCCTTAGATAGGGGGAGAGAAAGTGATGATTGCAGAGAGAATAGAAAAGGGGGAAATAGTGTCTAAAACACACAAAAAAAAAAGTGTAAGAGATGCACTAGTAAGGGGGAGTACTTCTTGATGCAGATTTTATTTTGTTATTGGTGGTTTTTCAGAACTAGTGTTTCCATCAATGAAAAAGGGGGATATTTTTGCAAGTATGTTGCAATTTTTGTCATTGATGTCAACAATATGGAGATATTTTGAGATTCCTAGTGTTGGAATTGTTGGTAGTGTTGTCATTAGAGTTGTCAATATTGGTGCTAAGTGTGGATATGTTGTGGTTTGATGTCAACCCATTGTGTGGAGATTGTTGGTATTGCAGATGTTGTAGTCATGATGAGGAATTGTTGTAGTGTTGTGTTGGTGTTGTTGATGCAATTGGTTCACTTGGTTTCCAAGTGATTTTGAGAAAATTTAAATAAAAGAGTGTGCAGTGTGACAGAGGTATGTTTTGTGTTGTGTTTCATATTTCTTCATGGTTGAAGATATGCTTGTGTGGCTTGGATATGATTATTAGAGGTGTTTAGAGGTTCTATATCCAAAGTTTTAGCTTATGGATCATGTAGTAGTGGAAGTTGTGTTTGATAGTGTGTTTGCCTATGAAGATGGTTGTCTGGGAGAAATCAGATTGCTCTGCATTTCTCTGCATTGTTGTTTCCTATCTTGTGGATTTGGAAATGTGATTATATTATCTATATCTAATTTCCCTTATATTTTTGAGTGTTCAGTTGCTTTGCCAGCTTGGATTCATAAGTTGTGTTATGTTGCAGTGTGTCTAGTTGCACAAAATGAATTTTTTCTTCAGTTTTAGGTGGTTGTGGCAGTGGTGTTGGATATTCTGATGATGTGGAATATTCTAGAATGTTGTGGAGTGTTTCTATTTTTTTCGTGTGGTGTTTCCATACCTAGAAAGGCATGTATGTGGTCACTTCTTAGTGTTAGTGTAAGTTTGGTCAACCTAGGTGCTAGCACTAATTATGAAGGTTGTTTGTTGTTTATGGAATCATGGTGATGCATTTCGATGTAGATTTAGGTATTAGTAAGCCCTTTGCATGGTTTTTCTTCACTTCTTTCCATCGTGGAAGTGTTTGGTTCCAACCTATTTTGATGTTGAACATTTGAGGTGCATGTGTTTCATTGAAGTTGACCTGATTAAGATTGTTTAGGTCATAGATGGTATAAATGCAAGGTAAATCATTAGAGATGTTGTAAGGTAAGGTGTGTGAATTATGTGAATGCAATCAAGTGTGGTGATCTTGGTGCAAGCTTAATTTCCTATGACCCTAGATGTAGTGAGTAGAATGTGTCTACATTTTTAGTGTGCTTGAAGTTACTGGAGGCAGTGAGCCAAAGGTTTTGGATGGTGTAGAGTTTTAGTGGTGGATCTTTCCTATTGCTCTAAGATAGTGAATCTCTTTGTAACAATTTTTTCTTTCTTCTTTCTTTTGAATAGTGAGTCCTTTGGGCAGTGATTCCTTGGCAATGAGTCGTTCTTCTTTTCTAGGTAGTGAGCCTAATTGTATTTGGTATTGTTATTCATATATATGTGACCTAATCCTCACTGTGGTTTTTCCCTACTTAGGTTTTTCTACATAAGCTTGGTGTTCTCTTGTGTATAGTCGTGTTTACATTATTGTTTCACATGTTTGCATTCTTCTAATGCTTGATGAGGGTTTAAAGTTTGATAAGGGCTTAAAAGTTAATGAGGGATTGAATGTTTTAATGTGCATTTGATTCAATCCCCCTCTTAGTTGTCTTATGCATCTAATAGTAATTGTCCCCAAAAATAAAATTATGACCTTAGTTGTTAAGGCATTTAGGAAATTCAAGACAACTGTTTCTTTTCAACAAAGGAAGGATGAGATTCAAAAGACTTCTTCAGAGGACACTACTAGCATTGCAGATAAATGAAACATAGTTGATTTGTCTAATTTTCTTATTGTAATTAAGTCAAAGTCACTAGTTACATTTTGATGTATTATTTTGTAATACTAACTTTATCACTTTTGTATTAAGTTAGAAAATAAACTATGTTTCTCAAATTTAAGAATTTTCTAACTTTAATAAAGCCTAGTTTTACTTTCCACAATTTGTGGAGGTAGTTACTAAGGTGGTTTCAAGTTGGTTATAAGGTAGTTACAGGGGAAGAGTCTATAAATACAAGGCTCTAAGCATTTTAAAGGGCTTTTTCTTCTCATAAGTTGGATATAAGGTAAATTTTGGAGTTGTACAATTCAAAAAGCAATGGAAAATAGTTTTGGAGGTGTAACCATGTCATTTTTGTATGTTATGCATTAATAATAACTTTTTCCATCCCAAAAGTACTTTGTGAAAATAATTTTCAGATCTCAATAAGTTTCTTCAGATATATTCATTTC
This sequence comes from Sequoia sempervirens, assembly GCA_007258455.2. NCBI lineage: Eukaryota > Viridiplantae > Streptophyta > Pinopsida > Cupressales > Cupressaceae > Sequoia > Sequoia sempervirens. The sequence goes on along the minus strand of VDFB02333382.1, from coordinate 22,760 downwards.
TTGGTATCTAGAACTAGATGTATTTGGGTTTGATATGTTTTTTTATTAGGTTTATTATGCATAGTCTTTGATCCTAGTGATGGAAATTTTTTAGTTGAAAGAATTTTTGTGAGACTTCAATAATATTGGTATCTTTGATATTGAGGGTTTCCTCTATCATTTTCAATCACTATAAATATTTCTTACCTTTACGCACTTTGAGGTTAAAAGTATTCAAAATCTATTAAAAACCTTGTCATACGAGGGAGTTGCCCCTCTCAAATGCGGAGGAAGATTGTTGTTTCACAAGAAATCTATCCAATTATTAGAGTATTATTATCACTTTCCATTGGACGATTCAAGTATCATTTCAAGTTCCAATCTACTTACCAACACTAATATACACCATATTTCATTAAAAGTGACATGAAAACTTTAGTTAATTATCCTGGAAATAAAAACCAAATTTATAGCCAAACTATGTATATAAAATGCATCAATGAGTTTCCTCACAATTCCATATATAAAAGCCACTTTCATCTTTCCTTGATCATAAATTCATACAAAGTTGTTATAACCAAGGAAAACCTACAACCCATTACACTCCTTTTAATTTTAGTACCGCTCTTTATGAGGAGTCATTTGGTATGATGCGATTGATTCAATTAACTAGGAGTCATCACTAGTAATGTTACCATATAAAAATGTATCACTAGCATACTAATTAGTGTTAGAGGAGTTATTTGAAGAATCATCCTTATTCTTGGACTTTTAGTCCTTATTTAGATGGTCTCTCTTGCTATAATTCTAGAGTTTCACCTTAGGCTTAGTATGATACTTAGAAGACTTACACAAGTAATTATTATGCTTCTTATTGCCACCACCTTTCTTCTTACCGCTTTGTCATTGGACCTATCCTTCACAACTAGGGTATCACTAGAGGACCCATTTATGGAATTTCTTCTAATATCTTCACTTAACAAGCCATTGATGACCTCTTAGAAACTCAATATAAAAATGATTTTTTCCTCTTATTCTATCTTAAATCTTGTTAACATAAAAACTTAGAATATAAATAAATGTTTTAATATAATAATTTTCCAAGCCTCCCTCTTTCATCATTAGGAAATAAAACTTCCTCTTCAAGACTATCTTGTTCACTTTGAATGATACAAGGACACTATCTTCTTCTAAAAATGAGTAGAAGACTCTTATAAAACAATAATTATTCTAGAATCTAAAATATATAATCAATTATTAATTCTATATGTATTATCCAAATTACTCTAGTACTCATCAACCTATGGGTTTTATTGAAGAAGACACTACAACCCATTTATCTCTTTCTACTAGGAGGTCTTCAACATTAAATTTTCATAACTAAAATTTATGAACATTGAGATTTTAAATATCAAATCTTGGTGTTCTCACAATTAATCCTACACACAACTTTTTATTTCTTTTCACACAATTACATAAAGACTCTCATCGAAACTAGTTATACACATATTGCACCAAACTTACATGTCAATATTTCACAATATTTTAGGTTTACACCATGACATGTGTAAGGATGTTAATTCAAATTATGTGGCCATTTGAAGGTCTATGAAACATACTTTAATAAAAAAATTATGGAAAATAATCCCAAATATAAATGAGTGTTATAATAAGATATTGGTATTAATATTATGTGGTAAAAAATAGATAGGTTTGTTATATGGTTCAATTAACCAATATTTAAGTAATCACATGAAGAAATACACAAGTTATAGATACACATGAGACATATATTTATGTGGGAAATGATTAAAATTAAAACCTACCAATAAAAATACATTTGCAAATTTATTATTCAAGAAATTACATCTAATATAATAGGTCTTAGTTATGGGTCTGTGTAGGATCATGGGGTCCAAAAGCGGCGATATGATAAAAAAGATGTTTTTTATTTTCCCAAAAACATAAAATTACACTTTGAATTTTTACTAGCATCGTTTGACAATGGGGATTAGATTTTATTGGCCCAATATCACCAACATCCAACAAAAACAAATGAAATTCCATTGCAGCCACAGTTACCACTAGCACCATTTGATAAATGGGGATTAGATTTTATTGGCCCAATATCACCAACATCCAATAATAAGGAGTGCATGATGGTATGCACAAACTACCTTACAAATTGGGTGGAGGTTAAGGCTTTACAATTTTCTAGGGATGGTAATATGCCAAAGTTTCTCTATGAAGATATATTTACAAGATATGGAGATCCAAGGGAAATTGTCACCAACCAAGGAACCTAGTTTACATTAAAGCTAATCATAAAATTGGTTCAAGATTATCAAATCAGACATAGGAATTCTACACCTTACCACCCTCAAGATAATGGATAGGCGAAAGTCACAAATAATCAAATTGAAAACATTCTAACAAAGATAGTACAAATTCATTAGAAAGATTGGGCAGTTGGGTTGCCTAAGGCAATTTGGGCCTATAGGACAACTTGGAAAACCACAATAGGATTTACACCATATGGATTGGTGTATGGAAATAAAGTAGTACTTCCAATTGAATTTGAGTACAAGACATTGAGAACAACTATTCAAATGGGAAAGGACTTGTGAACAACATAGTAGGATAGATAACACAACCTTAATGCACTTGATGAAATTAGATGGAAGCCATACACCATAGTGGAGTTGTTCAGAATCAAAGAATTTGTTCACATGATCATTTCATCAAAACCAAAGAATTCAGTGCAAGTGATTGTGCTTTGCTCTATGACTCAAGATATCAAAACTACAAGGGAAAGTTACAAACAAGATTGTTTGGTTCGTATGAAATCAAACAAGTGTTTCCCAATGGAGTAGTACAACTACATATAATTGATGAAGTCAGGTTCTCCTTAATGGTTAATGGACACAAACTAAATTTGTATAAGAAACCATTATAGAAGGATGGTTTCCTTCTTTCATTAAGTCAACAATTTGAGCCTTCACTTGACAATTCAACTACAGAGACTACAAATTCTACACATGGATTAGTAGAGGAGCTACACATCTCACCTACTAATGTTACAAATGTATAATTTCTAACATAGTTCACAAGAACACACTACACAAGGTGATGAGAAACAACAATCATTTTCTACCACAGTTAGATAAGCAGTAGGGAGATGTAGAAACATGCCTGAAGGTGACAATATTTAGAAAGGGACCTGTTATTGGAGGAAGTCATAGTGCTTGTCTGATAGTCATTTCAAAAAATACCCACCAAATTAGTTGCATATCCCTACTTTCCACCTCCATAATTTTGTACGTGTAGCTACACATATTTATTTTCACGCATGCAGCCTATACACATCCTGACATGTAGTATTTCCATCACCTTTTTTGCTTACCACATATCATATAATTCATTTCACATCCCATCTATCATACATCCCACAACCTTTATAAACCATCATTTACCATGCACCATACATTCATGTCTCTCAATTCAAATTACAAATACGAACGGTCACATTTAATCTCGTTGCAGGCAGTAATCAACAACTTCACACAAGTTAAGTTTCATTTCAAAAAAATTATATAAGTACATCCATTAAATTATCATAATTAGCATAGATAATACTTTATTTTCTACATGTTTTAACATTAATTGGTGCATGCTTCATATCTCATTTGATTTTCCACTTTCTACAGTTTATCCCTCTGCCATGACCTGTATAATTAAGTGAGGACACTTAATATCTTTAGTTGGGGGGAGGGGTACTCTTCATTTTCTTAATTTTCAAAAACCAAAAACTCCTTGCAACCTTTTTTTCCATCCTATTTTTTTCCATTTTTACACAAATACAAGCTCAGAGGAGAAGAGAAGGGTTTTGTTGATGTTTTTTTTATGCACTTCTCAACACAGGTAGTGCGTAGGTGCACTACCTCTCTTGAAAGACAATCTTCCACAATCAGATTGTAGAACACTATCCCAAGGTCTCTAATGTCAGGTCTTGACAGTGCTTGGAATTATATCTCAGTTGATTTATGTGATTTGTTGGAATCACAAGGCAGACTTATGGATGAATTACAAAGCATGGGAAGTTGGGTTTGCAAATGCAGTTTCAAAGTGTTGGCAGTGAATGAATAGTGGTTGTCCACTCAAAATAGCAAGTTGAAACTCATCAAGTTCATTTGATTTAGCTTCATGGTGATGCTTGAGATCCTACTCTAACCAAGGACTAAAAGAAATAGCAAAATGAGAAGGGTTAAGAAAGTTGTTCTAATCTTAAGCTACGAATAAACAGTGACAATGGTGGCTGCTACAGTAGACAGGCTTCCTAAACTAAGTTTTGCTTGACCAAGAGAAACTTACAGCTACACAAAACCAGTGCAATCTTCTAAAGTCTGCTGATTTTCAAATTACACATACACATCATGAACATACAATTGAACTAGGTTGCAACAATGACAGAAAGAAGTCCAGGCTAACTTTGCACAGTAGCTTGTCATCAACAAGTGCTAAAAGTATGGGTTGGAAGCTCATCAAATACTATAACAGCAACACCATCATGACATCCATTCAAGAAACTAATACTAAAACTAACATAGAAGGTAGAACCATGCAAGCAAGATGAGCAAACTCAAAGAGAACATCCATAAAACCATGCAATGTTGTCTTCTATTGCTGCAAATGCTTTTTACAACAGCTCTCCAACCTTTTACAAATGAGGGGCAAGCCCCTATTTATAGTTTTCCAAAGCCCAAATGAATGGCTAGGATTAATTCACAATGAGTGGACCAGATTTGATTACATTAGGGTTTCACCTACCCCACAATATTTAGCAATTTAAAAAAAACATCTTTGTCTTTTCCTTGTTTTGTCATCTAGTGCCAGGTGCTGTAGCAATTTCGTCATTTAGTTGATTGCCCTTTTACTGTAGCAGAAACTGCCTAGAAGCCTCCCTCTTGATGTGTTTGTAGTGTTATTCCTTGGATCAAGCGAGCTCGTCGACGATTGGCATCAATGGATTGTTTGCCCCTGATTCGGGCGGATAGCTCCCTTATGCCCTCTTCAAGACCACCCCCTTGCATTTTGTCGCTAACTCCTTGGCACATGCCTGCTTCTAATGCTAGCTCTATTGATGGGTGCTATAGGGAAAGGTGGGCATGAAATGAATGGTGATAGGAGCTATATGCCTTTCCTTGTTCAGCTTTCTCGATGGGTCTCCTGACGGACCCGCAGTAGACTTAAATCCTGCATACATGAAGTGTCATAAGTGATTTCATACACAAATCAAGGAAAATGTTAGTCAAATCTTGCAAAATCCTTGTTAGATCCATCCATGCATCATCAAAAGATCATAATATTCATATTTGGAGGTCATTCGGATCATAAACATTAATGTGGGCCCAAGGGGACGGGCAGCGAACGAGGAACAGCAAACCGGAAGGGAAGTTCCCGGACCTCACAAAACTTAGCAAAACCAAGATTTTACAATTATTGCACATGGGAAAAGGGGAAGGAAGAGTGCCCAGAAAAACTTCCTTAAGATTGGACTCATTTGACAAAAATTGGAAGCTCAAAACAGCCACGGAAGGGCGGAGTCCTAGAAACGGTCACGCAGGGGTCAGGTTCCGGAGGCCGGGTCGCTGGGGACCGGCGGATGTTCAAAATGGCCATGGAGAGACGAAGTCCCAGAAATGGTCATGGAGGGGCCGGGTCCCAGAGGCCAGGTCATTGGGGCTCCACGGATGTTCAAAACGGCCACGGAGAGACGGAGTCCTAGAAATGACCACGGAGGGGCCAGGCTCTGGAGTTCGGGTCGCCGAGGCTCCACGGATGTTCAAAATGACCATGGAGAGACGGAGTTCCAGAAATGGCTATGGAGGGGCCAGGTTCCAGAGGCCGGGTCGCCAAGGCTCCACGGATGTTCCAAAATGGCCACGAAGGGGTCGGGTTGCCGGGGCTCCACGAATGTTCTAAAACAGCCATGGAGGGATGGAGTCACGAAACCTTGGAAGTTCACTTAGGCACCACAAACACATCCGAAATCCACCATAAATTTTTCCCCAAAGTCAAAAATGTGGAAAGCGGACCGTCGGGGGTCCACAGATGTTTCCAAAACAGCCAAAAATGGAGGGAGTTCTGGAGGGAAAGTTCTGAAACCACCGAAACTTAACAGAACGTTGACGAAACCTTGGCAGTTCACTCAGGCACCACAAACATATCCCAAATCCACCAGAAAGTTTTCCCCAAAGTCAAAAATGTGGAAAGCGAACCGTTGGGGGTCCACGGATGTTTCCAAAACAGCCAAAGAGGGAGTTCCGGAGGGAAAGTTCTGAAACCACCAAAACTTAACGAAACGTTGAGGAAACCTTGGAAGTTCACTTAGGCACCACAAACACATCCCAAATCCACCAGAAATTTTTCCCCAAAGTTAAAAATGTGGAAAGCGGGCTGTCAAGGGGTCCACAAATGTTTCCAAAATAGCCAAAGAGGGAGGGAGTTCCAGAAGGAAAGTTCCAAAACTACCGAAACTTAACGGAACATTCACAAAACCTTGGAAATTCACTTAGGCACCACAAACACATCCCAACTCAACCAAAAAGTTATCCCCAAAGTCAAAAATGTGGAAACCGGACCGGCAGGGGTCCACGGATGTTTCCAAAACAGCCAAAGAGGGATGGAGTTCTAGAGGGAAAGTTCTAAAACCACTGAAACTTAACGGAACATTGACGAAACCTTGGCAGTTCACTTAGGCACCACAAACACATCCCAAATCCACCAAAACGTTGTCCCCAAAGTCAAAAATGTGGAAACTAGACCGAGCGATCAGGGACCAAGCCAACAGGAACAAGACAAACGATAGAAAAGGGATAGGGGACTTTGTTTCTCCATAGATTTGAATACCCCAAGTAGGTGAATTTGGTCAGGGGGATTTGATCATTTAAAGGCACATGACCAATTTGGGCTTGGAAAATGGGGCACATAAAACAAGACAGGAGCAAACTAGCCTATCGAAAGCAAAAAGAAGGGGGTCCCTGCCTATGGCGGGGTGTGTGTGCAAAACATGCACAACAAATGGCGACTCGCTAGGGAAATGCTCCAGAGCATTTTGATGACAAATTGGAATCACGAACCCAGAATCTTTGGTTCCGACCTTCACACTAGGGAAAACAAACCAGACGCTCAACCAAAGGATCAAAACCACTAGCCAACCCAACCTTCAGTATGTTGAAACTCCAAGTGTGTGCAATTGCGTTAATTCCCATCATTTGGTTGCTACAGGAACCCAAGCTCCATCAAGTCAAGCTACATAGTTTATTCTAACTTCAAAAGCATCTGGAGCATTGCCTCACTGCCAGTCAAGCATCCATAGCCCCGACGAGGTTGTCATTGTGATTCTCCTGAACATTGCTCTACTGTCGGTCGGGCATCCATAGCCCCGGTAGAGTTGCTCGGATACCTTTGAAAAGTTGAATTTTCTCTTTCTTTTAATTTTCAATGTTTTCTTTCTTTCTTTCTTTTCTCTTTTCAGCTCTTTTATTCCAACCTGCAAGCATTGAAGCTCACGCTCAGGGCTGAGAATCACAGTGGCATTAGAGCATAATTTTAGATTTTTCACTTAACTAGACTTCACAAAAGGCCCTATAGTGACCGTTGGATTCTTAAGATGTGTAAGAGTTGTAAGATTTCAGAATACACCAGAGTCAGACTAAACCAACAACTTATCCTCTTTGAATCAAACACCCAGATCACTTAACACTAACAAAAGACCTTCACCATCTACTTTGAAGACTTGATTAGAGTTTGACAAAGAAATACGTAGAACAACCCCAAGTGATAAGTATGGTTGTTGTGCACACAGATGTGCCTAGCTAAAAGCAGAGGGACCCCGAGCAAAGCAGTAGCAAAGCGAAAGAAAACAAAAAGAAAACAACCAACAAAGCAAGAAACCTACACACACCAACTAACCTAAGGAAAGTGGGAAAGCAGAGTATTTATAGGAAACCTATACTACTCAAAACAGGCTATGTACAAAGATATTTACAAAGCGTTATGTTCAGGCAGGGCGAGCCGACATTAAAATTCATTGGATTTTGTAATGCATGCACAAGCAAATGGGCAATCGTTATCATTCTTAACCATGCAAACTTATCTTTATATTCAGAAAAAAGAAGTTCAACATTGCAGCACTCAAGTTCAATCACATCATCATGAAAAATTAGCAATTGAGGAGGCTCGCTGAACCCATGGTTAATCCATAAACATGTTTTCCTTCCCTCGTTACCATAATCAAAATGAAACATGCAACTGTAAGTATTCATAGGATTAAGGAAGGATAGAACCTGGATGTCATCACATGGAGGTGGCAGCGTTGGACAGTCGAGAGCAATCACAACATCGTTGATCGTTGCATCGGTAGCCTCAAGCGGGGGCGGTGGAGGGTGCAACACTTCAGAAATTAAGCTTGCATAAGGCTAGGAGGACGGGGCAGCAAACAACTCTTCCAATCTACCAATGGGACCAACAACCCCAGTTGGCAGTTCTTCAAAAATAAATACTTCTCCACATTGATCATCTGCAAACTTGAGATCCACTTGGTTGTTGTCCTCAAACGACAGTATGTTGTCTCGTCTCCTTCCCTAAGTATCAATGTCCTTTTTATGATGTTCAATGTCATTGGATAATGACACCCCCACCTTTGTCTTCTTCCCTTTGTTTTTCATACATCTCATTATGACGTTCACTTGTTTCCTCTTGCTCACTATCATTGTAAATGGAGAAGGAGCTCCTCTCCCAATTTGGAAACTCTAGTGCATCACTATTCGGGGGCTCAAGGAGTATGTATTCATCGCTACCATCTTCTGAGATGTGCTCTTCCTCAGCATGAGAATACCTCTGTAGTGCAACTCCCAATGGAAAGAAGTCATCAAGGGGATTAAAGTCTACTACACAATTTCCCTCCAAAGACTTGCCAAAAATCCCATTGTCCATGGTACACAACTGCTCTTCAAGAGGAAGAACTTCTTGGTGACTAGTGGGCAGCATTCTCGCTTGATCTACTTCATCGCTCGGAAGTTTGAGACTGTATTGTTTTCCTTCTTCTATTGCTGCCCCAACATCCTCTTGAGGCCTACCTTTAGCTGAGCCATCACTTGATTCAGGCCTTTGGTCTTCTTCTTCGATATGGGCAGCAAGTAGAGGAGGTCGGGCACTTGGTTGCCTTCCTTGTTCTTTGACTTGCTTGATGGCTTCTTGGCACAGTTCGCATGTGAACTCCGGGTGTGATGAATCATGAAGTCTGCACCAATTTGGCAATAGTAGCACCTCCAAATCCACTTGGTATTTCAGCTCCGACCAATCCTTTTCCAACCTGGAGATGAGTTGGTCATATCTCTCCATGATTAGGTCCTCATCATCACTTGGGAGAGAAGTTGGATGGCAAACAGCCATGGCAAGTGGTTGTTCCCACTCCTCTAAAATTTCATTTTCAGATTCTCGATCATTGTCATTGACGAAGGAGAGATCTTCTAATCTAATTTCACTTATACCTTCGTCATCATTTTCTGCTGCTCCAATATTGTCAACCTTTTCTTCTTCCTGCTCTTCAGCATCTTCGTTGGTTGTCCCAACATGCACGGCTGCAGACTTCATCGGTTCATCGTCACCTACCAATTGCTCTTCTTCTAGAGTTGAGGACTGCCCTTTGCTGATAGAGGAAAGGATTTCCAACTCCCTTCCAACTAAATTTTCATCATAGCATTTTGTTGTCCTACTGAAACTAGCATCTTCCTTTTCATTTTCAGCTTCAACGTTCGTTGTCCTAACACTAGCTCATGTCAAATTTCTTGGTTCATCTTCAATGTGTTGTCCTCCGGATGTTGACAGCTCTTCTGCCTCATTGGATAACTTCTCCTCATTGGGAGTTGGCTGCTCCAAATTGTCTGAACAACCCTTGGCTTGAGCGATGATTTTTGTGCATGACGAGCAAGTGAATTCAGAGTGGGGTGCATTGTGAAATCTGCACCAACTAGACATCAATATTTCCTCCAATCTTGGTTCATCTTTGCTACTCAAATGTTCTTAGATCAGCTCCTTGAATGCTTTCACTGCCATGGTTGTCAACTCTTCCTCTGGGTCTATAGGAGCCAAGGGCTGGTATATTTCCCAAAAGGGAATTTCTCCCTACAAGATCCTTTTGAATTTGCTCAAGAAAGTCAAACATCCCAATTCATTGTGCCTGCGAGTGCAATGGATCCGACATCTATCCGCCAATGCAAATTGTTGCAATGGCTTCTTCAATCTCTTATTCAAATCTGCATACAACTGAGTGATGCCAATTTGTGCATGCTGCTCCATTTTGACTCAGCTTCTACTTGCCTTCAGAATTTTCTGATTTTTAGCATTAAAAGAAATTTCCCTATCTCAGATTTCTTCTTTGAAAGTGCTCTTTTCGATTTCTAACTTTCAGCTTTGTAGCCTCAACATGTCATGCCCTCCTTCTAGCGCCAGTTCTGTTGATGGCATTAGGAGGAGGAGGGCATAAAATGAATCACTTCCAACCTTCAACCTTGTATTCCCAACGTGTCAGCCCTGCTTCTAGCGCCAGTTCTGTTGATGTGTTTTTTATGCACTTCTCAACACAGGCAGTGTGTAGGTGCACTACCTCTCTTGAAAGACAATCTTCCACAATCAGATTGTAGAACACTATCCCAAGGTCTCTAATGTCAGGTCTTGACAGTTCTTGGAATATCTCTGTTGATTTATGTGATTTGCTAGAATCACAGGGCAGACTTACGGATGAATTACAAAGCATGGGAAGTTGGGTTGGCAAATGCAGTTTCAAAGTGCTGGAAGTGAATGAACAGTGGTTGTCCACTCAAAACAACAAGCTGAAACTCATCAAATTCATCTGATTTAGCTTCATGGTGATGCTTGAGATCCTACTCTAACCAAGGACTAAAAGAAATAGCAAAAGGAGAAGGGTTAAGAAAGTTATTCTAATCCTAAGCTACGAATGAACAGTAACAATGGTGGTTGCTACAGTAGACAGGCTTCCTAAACTGAGTTTTGCTTGACCAAGAGAAACCTACAGCTACACAAAACCAGTGCAATCTTCTAAGGTCTGTTGATTTTCAAATTACACATACACATCATGAACATCCAATTGAACTATGTTGCAACAATGACAAAAAGAAGCCCAGGCTAACTTTGCACAACAGTTTTTCATCAACAAGTGCTAAAAGTATGCGCTGGAAGCTCATCAAATACTATAACAGCAACACCATCATGACATCCATTCAAGAAACTAATACTAAAACTAACATAGAAGGTAGAACCATGCAAGCAAGATGAGCAAAATCAAAGTAAAAAATGTGGAAAGCGGACCATCGAGGGTCCACGGATGTTTCCAAAATAGCCAAAGAGGGAGGGAGTTCCGAAGGGAAAGTTCTGAAACCACCGAAACTTAACGGAACGTTTAAGAAACCTTGGCAGTTCACTTAGGCACCACAAACACATCCCAAATCCACCAAAAAGTTATCCCCAAATTCAAAAATATGGAAACCGGACCAGTAGGGGTCCACGAATGTTTCCAAAATAGCCAAAGAGGGACGGAGTTCCGAAGGGAAAGTTCTGAAACAACCGAAACTTAACAGAACATTGATGAAACCTTGGCAGTTCACTTAGGCACCACAAACACATCCCAAATCCACCAAAACATTGTCCCCAAAGTCAAAAATGTGGAGACCGGACCGAGCGATTAGGGACCAAGCCAGCAGGAATAAGACAAACAACAGAATAGGGACAGGGGACTTTTTTTCTCCACAGATTTGAATACCCCAAGTAGGTGAATTTGGTCAGGGGGATTTCATCATTTGAAGGAACATGACCAATTTGGGCTTGGAAAATGGGGCACACAAAACAAGACAGGAGCAAGCAGCCTATCGAGAGCGAAAAAAAGGGGGTCCCTGCCTACGGCGGGGCGTGTGTGCAAAACATGCACAACAGGTTAGAAGCAGCTGGATTGAGAAGATGCAACATAGTGGAAGTGGTGTAGTTGGTATGATAGATAGAAATTGAATCCAAAAATTGAACTAGAACACAACATAATTAAGGGAATTAGAGAATAACATTAGTATCATGGGTGGTACCATTATTTAAAGGGAACCAATAGCACATACCCAACTATTGGAAGATAGGATGGTATTACCTATTTTTAGACAAGTTAGCTATGTAGAGTACTTCTTGAAACTCATAGAATTAAATGAAGTTATGACACAACATTTTTTTGCCACACTAGAAAATGATGAAGAAACTATAAGAGGTTTGAGGGTGGATGCTTTAGAAGCCGCCATTACTAAGGTATCAAGACTGCCAAAGGAAGGAGAAGAGTTTCTAGTGAGGGTAGATGTCATTGCTTCCAAGAATGAATTCAAAGAACATGGAGAAAACGTAGACTCATCTTCTCAAGGTACAAAAATATTATCCTTACCCTAGATATAGGCTTCGGTAGCTTCTTACATAATCAAATACATAACCTGTGACAATAGACAATCCTTGTTTATACAGTCCATTTCAAAAATTTAAGCCATCTTCACCATGATAGGCATGTGAATGTTCCAAATTTTATTTAAAATTTGTTGAGAAGAATGAATAATAAGTATAAAAGGAAGAGGAGTAACACATCTATTGCAAGAATGGAAATATTAAAGGTGTTGTCATTGATGTCAATTGGTCAATTGGTTATCAACTGGTTGTTGTTTTCATTTGGTTGTATATGTCGAGGATATTGAGAAAAATGTAATGAATATATGTTGCAAGTGTTCAATGGTTGCTCTGGATTTGCTCCTATATTTGTATGGTTTAGATATGCTGATCATGGTTGTTGGAAGCTGCTATATCCTAATTTTTGGCCATTGATTCATTGTACAATGCAAGTTATGTTCACCAGTTGTGAACTATGGTTTTATGTGTTTCTAGTTGAGGTCCGGGAGAAATATTGTTGGTATGGATTTCTGTTTGATGAAGTCTTATGACTTGCAGTTCTAGAGTTGAGTTTTTTTTATTGTATTGAAGATAATTTTGGTATCTAGAAATTTCATGCTTAATTGTTCTATGTGTTTTACACTGGTTTGGCTGACCTTGTGTGGGATACTACTTTCAAATTTAGTGAAGTGTGTTGGATCTATTTGGGTCCTGATGAAGCATGTGTTTGGGTTTCCCTCATTCTAATTCCACCCTAGGATGTTTTGGCATCGACCTAATTTGAATTTGAATTTGGATGGCTGACTTTGGATATGTTTCAAAGTTGAAGATGGTATAAATGCAAAATGAGTTAGGGAAGAAGAAGCAAAAAAAACAAAGGAAATACAGACAAGAGCACAAAGAGAATAGAGATAAGTGAAAATCAATATGTGTGTATGATGCGAGTATGGTAGATGAATGCGAAGCCTAAATGTTGAGTTTTCGGAAGTAGTGGGTTGAAGGTGCACTTGATCATTCATGCATGTTTGCAAGTGGATTGAGTGAATTGTAGTGGAATCTTTTGTTGCATTGAGATTGCATTCTCTCTATAAAAATTCTTATTTATCTTCAATGTATCTCTATGGCAGTGATCCCTTCGGGTTATTAGCCCTATTGGACAGTGAGTCCTTGTTTTGGATAGTGGTCCTCGTTTTAGACAGTGAGTCCTTGTTTTGGAAGTGAGCCTCTTGTAATCAATTATGATATTCTCTATAGTGTGAGTTAATCCTCACCGTGGTTTTTCCCTTATTGGGTTTTCCACATAAATTTGGTGGTATTGTGTTTATGTGATGGTTTTCAGTTTCTGCACTAGTATTTAATGTTTAATATTCTAAGCAATGTTAAGGATTAGTTTCGATGAATGAATTGAAGTTTAAATCTATGAAAATTGATTCACCCCCCTCTCAGTTGTCATGTTCAACAATTGGTATCATAGTTTGGTTCCTTGATGAAGAGATTAACTGGCGGTTGAGGAAGGTCCAGGATGGCTGGAAAGATGACTTTTGATTATCTGAGGTTTGATGGAACTAACTATGCTATCTGGAAAATATTGATGGAAGAATATCTGGAGTATTACAGATATGATGTGGAGAAAGCTTACAAGAATCCTTACACTCCTCCTACTAATGGCCCGAGCATGATTAATGAGATCAAAGTCAAAGCACATGAAGTGAACAATAAGGTGACGTACATTTTGAAAAATAGTCTAGTACATTCTAAGTTGATTAAAGTTCAAAATCTAAAGATTTCTAAGGAAGTTCGGGATGCTTTGGAAAGGGTGTATGAAGGTGATGAGAGAGTTAAAGAGGAAAAAATACAGAATTTGGAGACACAGTTTGAGCCTCTACATATGTCTGAAGATGAGAATGTTAAAGCTTATGTACAAAGATTGGATGAGATAGTGATCGGAATGCAAGGACTTGGTGCTATTGTAGATGAAACCAGAATTGTAAAGAAGAATCTTAGAACTCTCCTTGATGCTTATAGTGAGAAGGTGTGTGCTATTAAACAAATTATATATTATAAGACCTGCACTAAAGATCTGTTGTTGGGATTTTTGGCATCTTATGAGATGAGGAAGTCGAGTCTAAGGAATGAATGTAAATCATAAAATACTTTTAAGGCTACAAAAATTGAAGATCTGAATGAAGAAAACTTTGATGAAATAGAAGCTAACTTTGTGAGAAGGATGAGGAAAGGCTCCAATAAGTATGAAGGTAAGTTACCCTTTAAATGTTTTAGTTGTGGATAAATAGGTCATTATGTTGCAAAGTGTCTAGAAAGAGCTAAGAGGAATAGGCAAAGATATGAGAAAGAAAAGAAAGGAAAGAATATTAACAGAGCATACTATGTGAATGAGAATTCTAGTATATCTGATGAAGATTCTAAGTATGAAGATCCTAATGAAAATGAATTCTTTTTTCTTGGCTATAAAGGATGAACCTACTTCTGCTAATTCTGAAAAACAGGTGAAGGAAATCCCTTCAAAGAAGGAGAAAAATGAAGGTACTATTATCTCTACACTACATGCTAAACAAGAAAAGAACTATTGGGTTGTTGACAATGGTTCTTCACATCACATGAATGGTGATAAAAGTAAGTTTTTTAAACTTCAAAAATATGATGGAGGCTTGGTTATGTTTGGAGATGATACTGGTGTTAAAATTTGTGGGATAGGTTTAGTAAGTTTTGATGGAAAGCATAATACTGATGATGTCTACTATGTTAAGGGATTAAGGAATAATCTGTTGAGTGTTGGTCAGATGTGCAGTAAAGGATATGATCTTGTGTTTAAGGATGAAAGGTGTGAGACCTAGAAAGGATCTGGAACATTGATTACTACAAGAAAGAAATCTAGAGGAAATATCTATCAACTTAAGGGTGTTGATGGACGATGCTTTATGACTCAGATTAATGACAGTTGGTTATGGCATAGAAGAATGTGTCACATGATTTTTCATAACTTGGAAAGGATCAGTGCAATTTAGGCCATGAGATATTTACCAAGAATTACAAAGCCTCTTAATGTTATATGTAGGAATTTTTAGTTTGGAAAGCAAGCAAGAAGTCACTATAGATCAAAGGAATAGTCTACTACTAGTCTACTAGATTTAATTCATACAAATCTCTGTGGTCCTACAAGAGTGAGAATTCTACAAGGTACTTAATGCTTTTTATTGATGATTATTCTAGATGTACATGTGTTACATTTCTTAGAGAGAAATCAAATGCATTAGATAGATTCAAGACATTCAAAGCTATGGTTGAAAATGAAGTAAACTTGAAGATAAAATTCTTAAGGTCTGACAGAGGTGGAGAATTCACCTCCCAAGAGTTTAATATGTTTTGTGACATGTATGGAATAAACAGACAGTTATCTGCTCTGAGAACTCCTCAGCAAAATGGAGTTATTGAAAGAAAAAACAAAACAGTTCAAGAGGTTGCTAGATCAATGATCACTGAGGCTGCTTTACCAGAAGTTTACTGGAGAGAAGTTATTCATACTAGTATTTATGTATTCAATCAATTTCAAGCAAGAGAAAATAGTACAAAGATACCCTATGAGCTATGGTTTGGAAGAATTCCTACTATTAAGTATTTCAAGGTAAATTCAAAAGCAAATGCTATATCAAAAGATATCAAGAAACTTTAGGTAAGGTTGATGCAAGAAGTGATGAAGGAATTTTTCTTGGATATTCTACTAAAAGCAAAGCATACAAATGTTTCACTAAAAGACTGAGAAAGATTGTAGAAAGTGCAAATGTCAAGGTTGATGAGATAGTGAAGAATTCAATTGACATTGATGGATATGTATCTAATGAACCTGATTGTGTTAGAATTGAAGAGATTGTGGAAGAATAGGAAAAGGATGAGCAAGAGAAGCATAATGAAATAGAAGATGTTCTGGTGATGTCACCTAAGACACCTAGATATGTACAAAAGAATCATTCAGAAAGTCAGATTATTGGAGATAAGACTAAAGGAGTATTAACTAGAAGCAGAGCTACTGCTAAAGTTAATTTGTGTTTACTTTCTGAGATTGAACCGAAGATTGTAAGTGAAGCATGTAAAGATGAAAATTGTATGGAAGCTACGAAATAAGAACTTATGCAGATTGAGAAGAATTAAACTTGGGAATTGGTCCCAAGACTAGCAGATAAACACACTATTGGATCAAAATGGGTATTCAAAAATAATTTGAATGAGAAAGGAGAAGTTGTTAGAAACAAAGAAAGGCTTGTGTGTAAAGGTTACTCACAAGTGGAAGGCATATATTTTTAGGAAAATTTTGCTCCAATAGCAAGAATAGAAGCTATAAGGATGTTCTTAGCATTTGTTGCTCATAAATATTTCAAAGTCTATCAGATAGATGCCAAGTCAGCATTTTTGAATGGTGAGCTAGAAGAAGAGGTCTACATGGAACAACTGGAAATATTTTAGTTGTCAAAGCAATTGGATATGGTGTGTAGATTGAAGAAAGCTTTATATGGATTGAAGCAAGCTCCTAGAGCTTGGTATATGAGGTTGGAAAAGTATTTGATTTAGCAAGGTTTCAACAAAGGTATGGTGGATAGTAATATATATTTTAAGATTGAAAATGACAAAATCTTGATTGTAGTTGTATATGTTGATGACATTATCTTTGGAGGAAATGAAAATGTGTGCAAGATGTTTGTGGAAGAAATGCAGAATTTTTTTGAAATGCCTATGTTTGGAAAGATGGATTTCTTTCTTGGGCTACAAATCAATCAAACAGAGAAATGATTTTTTATTTCACAGTCTAAGTATGTAAAAGAGATGTTGAAGAAGTTTGGGATGGATGGTTCCAAACCGGTATGTACTCCTATGGTGAGTGGTTGCAAATTGGGTAAAGATGATGATTCACCTAAGGCTGATCAGAGAAAGTATAGATCTATGATTGGTGTACTATTGTATTTGACTACTACTAGACCGGATATTATCAATGATGTATGTCTTGTGGCTAGATTTCAAGAAGATTCTAAGGAAACACATGTTGCTATTAAAATAATATTCAAATATTTGAATGGTACTATGGATTATGGATTATGGTATCCTAGAGATACTGACTTTACTCTAAGTGCTTATACAAATGCGGATTGGGATGGATGTGTAGATGATAGAAAGAGTACAAGTGGTGGTACATTCTTTCTTGGTTGTATATTGGTGGCATGGTTGAGTAAAAAGAAAGATTTAGTCTCCTTGTCTACTGTTGAAGTTGAATATATTGTTGATGCATCTTGTTGTACACAAGTTCTATGGATGAAACAGACATTGAAAGATATCACAGTGGTGTATGATGGTCCTATTTCTATATTTTGTGATAATACAAGTGTAATTAACATTTCAAAGAATCCTATGATGCACTCAAGGATGAAGCATATATCTATCAAATATCATTTCTTGAGAGAGAAGGTCATGGAGAATGAAGTAAAGCTTGAGTATGTTCCAACGAAGGATTAGGTGGTTGATATATTTACGAAGGCTCTTCCTAAAGATACTTTTGAGTATCTCCGAGAGAAGTTAGAGGTCATTTCCTCTCCTTTCTTGAACTAGATTCATATGGAGATGCATTAGTTCGGTGGATCTATGGATCTATCTCTCTTTTGGACTGGTGTTTTGGTGGCTACCTCTTAGGGGGAGCAAGTAGTATCAAGTGTTGTCATTGTGAGTATTTTCTTTTCTATGTCAAAGGGGAAATCAATGTAAAATATCCTTTTCCTTTGCCATTGATGTCAAAGGGGGAGAGGAAGCATGTGAAAAAAGAAGAGGAAGCATGTGAAGGAAAGAGGAAGAATATAAAAGACTATCTACCTACAGGGAGAAATAGAAAGGAACATAAAGAAAAATCTTGAGAAGTGTATTCAAATCTTGTATGGTGTCTTTGATAGTTTTTCAAATCATGTGTTTCCATCAATGAAAAAGGGGGAGATTGTTGCAAGAATGGAAAGATTGAAGGTGTTGTCATTGATGTCAACTGGTCAATTGGTTATCAACTAATTTTTGTTGTCATTTGGCTATAAATGTTGAGGATATTGAGAAAATTGTAATGAAGATATGTTGTAATTTTTCAGTGGTTGCTTTGGGTTTTACTTCGGATTTTCTCCTATATTTGTATGGCTCAAATATGTTGATCATGATTGTTAGAAGCTGCTATATCCTAATTTTTGGATGTTGATTCATTGTATAGTGTGAGTTGTGTTCACTAGTTGTGAATTGTGGTTTTATGTGTTTCTGGTTGAGGTCTGGGAGAAATATTGTTGGTCTGGATTTCTCTTTAATGAAGTCTTATGACTTACGGTTCTAGAGTTGAGTTATTTTGATTGTATTGAAGATAATTTTGGTATCTAGAAAGTTTGTGCTTAATTGTTCTATGTGTTTTACATTAGCTTGGCCGACCTTGTGTGGGATGCTACTTTTGGAGTTAGTGAAGTGTGTTGGATCTATTTGGGTCTTGATGAAGCATGTGTTTGGGTCGCCCTCATTCTAACACCACCCTAGGATTTTTTGGCACTGATCTAATTTGAATTTGAATCTGGATGGCCAACTTTGGATATGTTTCAAGGTTGAAGATGGTATAAATGCAGAATGAGTTAGGGAAGAAGAAGCAAAGAGAACAAAGGAAATAGCAACAAGAGTGCAAAGAGAATAGAGATAAGTGTGAATCGGTATGTGTGTATGATGTGAGTATGGAAGATCAATGCGAAGCGTAAATGTTGATTTTTCAAAAGCAGTGAGCTAAAGGTGCACTCTATCATTCATGCATGTTTGTAAGTGGATTGAGTGAATTGTGGTGGAATCCTTTGTTGCATTGAGATTGTCTTCTCTCTATAACAAGTCTTCTTTATCTTCTTTGTATCTTTGTAGCAGTGAGCCCTCCAGGTTGTTAGCCCTATTGGACAGTGAGTCCTTGTTCTAGACAATGAGTCCTTGTTCTAGACAATGAGTCCTTGTTCTGGACAATGAGTTCTTGTTTTGGCAATGAGCCTTGTTTCTCAAGTAGTGAACCTCTTGTAATTGGTTTTGATATTCTCTATAGTGTGAGTTAATCCTCACCGTGGTTTTTCCCTTATTGGGTTTTCCACATAAATCTAGTGTTATTGTGTTTATGTGATAGTTTTTAGTTTTTGCACTAGTATTTAATGTTTAATCTGTTAAGTAGTGTTAAGGATTAGTTCCAGTGAATGAATTAATGTTTAAATATGTAACAACTGATTCAACCCCCCCCCCCTTAGTTGTCTTGTTCAACAACATCATTATCACATTTTTGTGTAGTCACATTACTGATAAAAAGAAGTTTGAGACTTCAGTTTCCACATTTTTCTTGGGAGAGTTTCCTAAATTGCAACCATATTAACGCCATCCTTGAAGTACCTACTATCCTAGAAAGAGTAGAGGAACCTATTATATCAGAAAGAGAAATTCCCTCTGGCTCCCCTATTGCATCACCTATCTGTATCATAGGAGAGATAAAGGAGCAGAGTCTGTAGGACACTCAACCTGTAGCCTCTAAACAACCATTAGCAAAAAGTACACAAGAGACCCCTAACTCTAGAAAAACACTAAGAACCAGGAAAAGGAAAGGTGAATCTTCTTCTACACCTACAAGGGGGAAAAATAAATCCACATAGCCTAGGAGGAAATCACTCTGCTTGAAGAGGAAAGGTGTTATGATAAGGTTAGTTAAAAAGAAGAAAGAGGAAGATGTTGTTATGATTGAGACAGACTCAAAATTGAAGGGGAATTCCCTTGGTAATGAAAATACACCTATTACATAGTCATGGAATTTTATAAGCACCTATGAATCCAATTTAGAGGATGCTATTTTTGTAAGGAATACTAGAAAAAGAACCCCAAAGAGCCCTAATTCGAAGGGTAATGAGTATACAAGTGAGAGGAATGCCCAATTTTTGGAAAAAAGATGAAGTTTTTGTTGAGGAAAAGGATATTGGCAAAGAATTGCAAGAGGCTATAGAAAGGATTAAGAAATTGGAAGGTTTGTTGAAGACACGCCAATGAAGAGAAAGTGAGAGGGATAAAAGAATTGAAGAGTTGGAGGAAAAACATTATAAACTTGAGCATGGGTCTAAGTTGGATGAATTGGCACATCTTGTTATCATAGAAGCAAAAATAAAGGAACTAGTACCCCAGGGTCCAATTCCTCCACTTTGTGTTCCCTCTAGACCATTTGTAGTGACCTTAGGTGTGGAATTATGGAAAAGATCCCAAGAATTCTTTGAGAAGAAGGAGTGGGGAAAAGAAAAAGCTGAGTTGATGTCCAAACACACCAGGATACTTGAACAAAAAGAGGCTGAAATAAAAGGGCTGAAAGTAAAGATTGAAGAAGTGGCAGACAAGGTTGCATAAATTCTAAAGTGTAGACCTCTTGCAAGATTTTATGCATTATTTCTATAGAAGTATTTGTGTTTTTAGTTCATCCAATTGATTAGTGATATACCAATGTCGATGAATAAAATTTCTTTGTTTTTAGAAACTTTCTATGACTCTACACTAGATATGCAAGACCAATTATGTGAGTTTTAATTGCATAATCTTGTTCTCTCAGATTAGTCTGAATGTAATCCTCTAATTTTTATGTGGGACTTATAGATTAAAGCACTGGCCTCTTATGTTAGGAATGAACAACAAAGGGGTGAGATCTTGCAGGAATATACTAAAAAGGAAAAATTTATTACTCTCCAGCTAAGGAAAGAATCCAAAGATACCAATGCAGTTATTGATGAATGGTTAGAGCTCTTGAACATTAAAGGTGTAGGAAGGAAAATAATGAGTGCTAAGAAAAGTGACTACATTAGGATGAAGAAACTACTTATAGGATCTATTGATCACACCTTCTAGTTTATGAAGAAGAGATGGTAGGAAATAACCCTTGAATTAAAGAAAAAGGAACCTCACTCCCTCTATAATTTAATATAGACATTATTAGAAGATATCATAGGTATATAGGAATTTGCAGGGATAATGGACTTAAATGGTTTCCACTGACATTTCATCCACCTCTTCTTCTCTATCCAATGTCACATTGGACAAGGAGGAACTAAGGTGAAATACAAACATTAGAGGATTTGAGGCTAGCAAAGATTTCATGTTGAAAAGGATACTATTTGAGACAGGTTAAGGGAGTTGATGTGGTGACAGATTTCAAGGAAATGACTCTTTATTACAACCTTTGGTCCTAAATGTTTCTTGAGGACAAGAAATTGTTTAGTTGGGGGGAATGATGAGCTTGATTAATAGCTAGTTTTCTCTTATTTAGTTCATATCTTTTAAACACTTTAAGATTCTTATGTCATATACATTACTAAACTTGTATACCTTTTATATCTTTTATGCCACCCAAACCATACTTGGATGAGTGGAAATATGATTATGACATGATGATGTTTGCATGGATGAATGTGTGAATGAATATAAAATTCAATGTGAATCTATGTTTAATTCATGATTTTTAATGGTATGTATGCTTTAGATGAAACTAACTCCTTGCGGTCAGAATAATTTCAACCTGAAGCAACTAGATAACTCAACCCACAACCAAAGGATTCTAGGTCGATTGTAGGGGAGATTCCAAAAACACTAGAAATGTGACAATTGAAAAATTTATGGAAGCGATCATTGGAGTGGTCAATTATGAGTCATCAAATCATTCAATAAGATGATGGAGGAAAGAAGTTTGCAATAATTAAAAAACTGATGTGACTGTTTTCACAGAGCGTGTCTCTATCATGCCATTAAAGTAGAGTTACAAACCTATTTATCTTCTTCTATCTTTTTTAGTTATAGTTTCAATTGTAATGACTTTGTCTCTCTCTATTTTTAAGGAGAGTGGACATTTTTATTTAATTTTTGTTTTCAATCCTTATGCTTGAATAAACCTCCTCTCAAACCTATATATTTGGATTGGTAGTTGAGGAGTAGATCTAATTGGAAGATATATTTTGATAGTTATAGTTTTGTTTCACATACAATATATTTGTTATTTTTTTGTTATGCATTCATGAATGAGAAATTTGTGAAGATTCTTGTCAAACTGTAGAGTTCAATTATATGCAATAAAGATGTTCTAGTTTACTGTTATGATTAGTTGAATTAAGTAGCACATATTTGGTTTCTCCTGTGGGTACAATAACCTGAGAAAGGGCCACTCAAGGTACTGTTCACCCACCTTAATTTCTATTGTTAATTTAGATGTTTACATTATTGTATTCATTTCA